>JAHBCN010016641.1:0-19314 GCA_019359885.1 Listronotus oregonensis
TTCTAAACAGAATTGGCATCCATGTTGAATTTGATTGGTTAGGGGAGTGGCGGGCTATTTAAATTACAATGATAATTAAACCTTAAATAGAAAAATAAGGTGTTTGTATTTTTCCGTGTTATTTAGCAGGTTTTGCTTAATTGTGTTTCTACTTTTAATTTTTACACACAACATTATCAATATCAATTGAGTGAAAATACCCTATTATTTATAAATTAATGTGTAAACTTACATTTTCAACATTATCGCAGATAAAAAATAAAAAAATTGTTTTTTTGATATAAATCAACCATGCTCTTATGAAAAATATGTTTATTTAACAGAAAAATTTTAAGTGTTATACATTATTGTAATTGGGATTATAACTGCTTCAAAGAAATGCAATAAACAATTGAGTGCCGTATTTAAAAAAATAAAGTTGATAATGGTTTAACGAAAACGAAACATCGTATGTAAGATCTCTTAACGTTGTTTTGTAAAGCTTAAAAAGTGGCTATAAGAAAGTATCTTTTGTTTTTCCATATCTTTTTAAATAACGTCAGAAAAAAATAAAAACGAAGTTGGCAAATTTCGGTTTTTTCCGGATACCTCCGGAATGTTGTTAGGCCCCTAAATGCGCAACTTTGCAATAATTTAACCGACTTCGTATCTCTTACGGTTTCCGAGATCCTCATGCATGCACTCTAATCTGTGGCACCCTGTATAACCGCGCAGTGACCTTAGGTCTGTTTGTTATCAAGTTTAGAGTAGGACAGAGTAGGTGAGTGTAGGACTAAAAAGAGAAACTAAGTGTAAATAAGTTTCGATTTGATTTTTATAAAAAACGCGTTTAAGACTTATTTCAAAAATTAAAAATGGCTTTATGGTTATGATTATAAACAAACAACTTTAAGTCTTGTATTAAACATGCATCTAACTTCACTACTTCGAGAGATATCTAATTAAGTGAAAACTCACACTACAGCAGAATTCATACCAAACACCTAGTCCTATATTACACTGGGGATAACAAACGGTTTATTGACAAAAAATTGTAAAATAAAGTACTCTATTTTTGGATAACCAACAGACCTCTTAAGTAAGAATAAGGAATCTCTGTAAGCCAAAATAAGTAGGATCTTAAGCAAAACGGCTACAGTGATAGATTGGTTAAGGAAACAATCGATAAACATCACGATAAAACAAAAATCTCTAATTTGAACAAGACTACACATAATCAAATATTTATGAATATTCCGTATATTAAAGGAACTTCAGATAAGATCTGCAGAATAGCGAACAGGTATAATATTAAAACAGCATTTAAATCCCAAACCACTCTGAAAAGTATTGTTACTAACAATAAGACGAGACCGGACAACAATGTTTCAAAAAATGACTGTATCTACCGAATTCCCTGTGAATGTGGTGAGGTTTACATCGGGGAAACAAAAAGACCACTTGAAATTAGAGTTAAAGAACACAATAAAACGTCAAAATCAGGTATTGCCGAACACACATGGTCAAAACAACACCGCATACAATGGTCGGATACAAAAACCATTCATAAAGAAACCCACTGAAAGAAAAGAAAATTTAAAAAGCTGTAATAGTTGCAAACAACCAAAATGAATTTAGCAAACCTAGTGTGGACATTCCAAATATCTGGCTGTCGTTGCTGAACCGTGACAAGTCGGTTAAGCTTCGGTGAACAACGGATAGTACAGTATGTCCACGGAAAAGGTGTTAAATAGGAAAGAATTTTTTTTTTGATTTTATCGAAAAAAGCTACTTCTGATAAAAAATGTTGCTACTTCTTAGAGTAACATAAGGATGGAAACATTGAACATATTTTATACGTGGTGTTCAGAAAATTGAAAAAAACTTAAAATGGTACAAGAGTAAAGTAAGTGCATTTATTTAACAAGATATGGAAATAAGTTACTGGGCAAAGTTGTTCATAATTAAAAGGTAGTCTCTAATACCAATTTTCGAAAAAAACTGCCCACCTTTATTAATTTGTGATGAAAATTATTTTAATATCAACTACCTAATTCCAAATTAACAACTAATTTTTGTACCAGTAGGCGTTGATAGTGACAAGCTTTATTGACACTTCGCTTTTATAATTTATTAGCCGTAGTATCGTTAGCTTTAGATGCTTACTTTACAGCAAAAAATTTGCTAAAATTGATATTAAAATAAATTTTATCACAACTTAATAAAAGTAAGCCGATTTTTTCGATAATTGGTTTTAGAGACTACTTTTTAATTTTAAATATTAATTATATTATAGCGTCTTTCAAATCTAAATAAAGCTGTTTTTGCGTTGAAAAACCTTGTTTCGAAAATGACACAGAAACAATGACATTCGTGTTTTACTGATTGGTTTTATCGAATAAATAAATGTGTTGAGTTAAAAGGATTGATCGATCGATCGATTCGATCATTAAGGATTTTAAGTGATTCTTCTTTGTAATGTAAATCATGATGTAAGGAAACAAGTCGCTAATAATTATACATTGTTAACCGAAACGTTGTGTATTAATTAACAAATAAAAACAATAGAAGTCCAAGATTTTAGTGTTATTGAAATCAATGTTTTAGATTACTTGGAAGAAGCAGATACAAAATTTCTAATAATTGCTTTTTGTTTTGAAAAATCTTGTGTTTATAAATTTAGACCGCCCAATGAAATAAACAAACTTTAACTACACGTAAATATTTCCTTTGTGCAATAATAATTCACCTCTAGTTTACTCGACAGCCGCTCTTTGACAAATTAAAACGGAGCTATTTCTGTTGATTCAAAGGCAGTAGGAAGAGACAACCCAAATGGCTTTCTTTATGAATAAATTCTTTGAAAAAACAGACTTATTTTCATTTCTATTGTTAATACTAGCGCGGAAGTGTCACTGGGATTTATTTTACACAATGAATTTTGTTAATTCCTTTGGATGCTGCGGTAAAGCGAAGTGCATTAATTAGACACAAATGAAAATTATTTGGAGATTGGTAAATAGAATGGTTTCCTTCGATTTTATTGAATAAATTTAGTTTATTAGACCCAGGAGACAATGTGTGAAAACAACAAATTACATTAGTTTCCAGAAATATACTGGTACCTAAAATTAAACAGAAAACCATTGGTACCATTTTGTGAAAATTGGTGCATAGAAAGAGATATGTTAAACAACAAACCTGTTCGTTACACAGAATAAAACTTTGCCTTAATTGTTGCATAAATAATTATTTTAAAACTTGTTGTACCGGGTGCCCAAATAAGAGAGGACGCCGGCTGTATCTCGGAAAATGTTTATCTCACAGCGTTGGGAAAACATTTTTTTAGTAAAAGTGGTCAAGAAAAATAGCTGGAAATTATTTGCAAGTTTCTGTGAATTTCGCTATATTAACCTAACAAAAAGGTACCTGGTCTTTAAAGTTGAGGATAATTTGAACTTTTTTGCTGTATCTCTAAAAAGTGATTGGGGGTATTTAAAGGTTTTCGTAAAAAACACTCTGTATCTTCAAAACGGCTAAGCCGATTTAAACAAGCTTAGGCTAGTTGACAAGAGCTTTTCTTGGGCTATAAGTGTTATAATATTTGAAGTTTTGGTAATTTTACATGTCGCCGCTAGAGTACTTTTTTCGATATTCCGACAGAAACGTTTAATTTTCTCAAAAACCTTAAATGTATTGGTATAATTTTTTTTATATGAAAAAGAAGCTTAATAATGCCTTAACAAGCTCGCAAAACCGTATTTCGATATCTTGTTTCTTAGCTAAAATTTAGGCAAGAAAATTTTATACGTCAATATTCAAGAACTATGCTTACAAGAAATATTACAAAAAATTAATTATGTATTTTTACGAAACCTTTAATTTAGGTTATTTAATCTTTTTGTCTAAATGCAATACTTTACGAGTTATAATAAAAAAATCGATCCGAGGGTAAAATTCGATTTATTGAATTTAATTCGTAAAGTATTGCATTTAGGTAAAAAGATTGTATAACATAAATTAAAGGTTTTGCAAAAATACATAATTTATATTTTCTAAAATTTCTTGTAGCTTTTATAGTTTTTGAGATATTAACGTATAAAATTTTACCTGGCTACTGAATATAAATACCTGTTAAAAAATCCAATAAACAGGTGTCCGTTGTCGGTGTCTACACATAATTTTTAAAATGCCAAACCTAACTTTGGATCAAAAAGTAGTAATTATTCATTATATTAAGCAGAGAGGTGGGCCAGAAAGGGATGTGGCGAAAGAGCTTAACATCCCAAAAAGTGCTATTCATTTTGTTAAAAAAAAATGGCAGGAAACACTCCTTTGAGAGAAGAGCTGAAAGTGGTCGCCACAAACTATCGAATAAAGAATACAATCATGCAAAAACGGAAAGCAATTTTCCAGCATCGGTTAGAACGGCACGGCGAAGAATAAGGCAAATATCCGAATTGCGCTGCCACCCGGCAACCTTAAAACCGTTTCTAATAAATTCAAATAAAGAACAACGCATTGGATTTGCTCTACAATTTTACTTGGAACCTCCGATTTTTTGGAAAAATATAATATTCACCAATAAAAAAGTGTTTCAGTCGTGCTACAATGGTATACTTAAGGTATACAGGCCTCAAGAAACGCGATTTAATGAAAAATATACCCAAAAGGACAGAAGTAGTGGGCGATTTTCGAAAATGTTTGGGGGTGGCTGAGTGCACAAGGACTTGGTGTATGCTATTTTATCGAAGGAAGGGTCAATGCGAAGGTATACAGGGTGTTTCCTAACTACGGTACGAAACTTCAGAGGGTGATTGGCTAGGTCGTTTTAAGAAAAAAATTTCCTATGAACATATGTCCGAAGTTGCTTCGGTTCTGAGGTACAGGGCGTTGAAGTTTAAAGAAAAAAATGGTATTTATAAAATATCATAAATATCCTAAAACCGATTTGGTCGAAATTTTGTGCAGTTATTTGAAGTAATAAGGTGCTTATTTAGCTCTAACTAGATTGAAATTAAAGGGTTTTCCAATAAGAGGTGTTATTTTAATATTTAAAGAAAAATGCCATATCTTAAGATAAATGATCGGATATTTATAACATTATAAAAGAAGGTATGCCGTTAATAATGGAAAAACATCAGCAAATGCTACCACGAGCACGCCTACAGGACCATATCTTTTCATGAAATTTTCGTAACCAAATCGCAAAGTGGCTGCTATGCTCGATAGCCTCACGAATTCCATTTTGAGGTCTTGACGAATGCTTTGGCGTGACCTTCTCTTTCACGTGGCCCCAAGGATCACAAGATCTTGGTGGTCAATTTGATCACCTCTTCGAGAGATGCCAGGGTCGGGAAGCTTTTCCGTAAAATCAATGGTTCGTTGCTTGTGTACCTAGCGCCGTCTTGTTAAAAGTAAACGTTGTCCAGAACTTTTAACAAGACGGCGCTACGTCCAAAAAGCAACGAAACCATTGATTTTACGGTTTCCCGACCCGTTATCTCTCGAAAAAGTGATCACAATTGGCCACCACGATCCTGTGATTAAACACCTTGCAACTTCTTCCTTTGGGGCCACGTGAAGAGAAGGTCTATGCCAACAGCCCGTCGATTCAAGATTAAAAATGGAATTCGAGAGGCTATCGAATTTGGGCAGCAGGATTTGGTTATGGAAAATTTCATGAAAAGGATGGTTTGTAGGCGTGCTCGTGGTATCATTTGGCTGATGTTATTTTCCATTATTAACGGCATAACTTCCTCTTTAATGTAATAAATATACGATCATTTATCTTAAAAACATTTTTCTTTGAATATCAAAATAACACCTCTTATTGGAAAACCCTTTATTAGCTCCAGTGGCGTCTCAGTGGGCACCACAGCCATATTATTGACGAAAAAAAGTACACCAATGACTTTTTCTTATAGTTTTTATATTTTTTAAGATTAAGCAACTAAAAATACAACTTTTACTTTTCTGTGTTTTCTTCATATCTGCTTCGTTTTCGAGAAAAAAGTAAAACCACATTAACTCATTCTAAAAGCTATCCATGGACAACATAAAATAAAAACCAAAAATAAAAAAAAAAACAATTTCGACCTTAAAGTAAATGAGGCAAAATGTCCACCTTCTCATAAAATACGGGACTGCAATCGATTTGTCATTGAGTGTCCGACACTTAAAAAAAAAATATTTTTTAACTTTTTCCATAATAATTAATATACCCAAAAATATCCCAAATGGTAATATTCTTATACCTATGTAACTTTCTGGGTATAGAATATGAAGTAGGTATAGGAATTTCTAGAATTAAATAAGTACAATCCAAAACTGCAAAAATATAAGTAGGTATAGGTATTCTATTTCAAATAAAAAAATATACTTTTGTAACACCCTAATACTTTATGGACGTGCCCTGTCTAATTCAAAATATCGTTAAAATTTAACTTACTATTTAACCATATACCTAATACTTACATAAGCACATTATCTACAAAATCTTCTATTCAAGGCACTAAATTACTTACTTCTCGCCATCGTTGACTCACCCTGTACACTATGTACCTACAGACTAATTGCAAAATCTGCTGCGAACTGGTATGTATTTTAAAAAAGATGCAGTTTATATTAAAACTTTTTAAAACATACTAGCGGCATATCCTTAACTAATATAAAAACATGCAAAAACAACCCTCTGCATAGGCACCTAATGAAAAACATTTAAAATAAACCGAAGAAACAAAATACGTAAAAAAATACGTCCCATTTATGATGTATCTCTTTTTTGGAACACCCTGTATAAATGCTTATATTTTTTATAACACGCCTTGTAAAATAAAAGTTGACGTGATTGAGCTTTTCTTAAAATTATGTAGTTTTCTCAAAAAATTGGTGATTTCAGACTTTACGGGCACCCATAATATGCAACTAAGAATAAAATAAAGAACCTAATAATTTATTATTTTTTTATTTAAAATTAAAATATAGAACATATAAGTGACATAAAAATGTCCACAAAATAAAAAAAAAATCTAAAAGATCATAATGGAACAAAAGTCATAAACTCTATTACAAAACACAGGTAAAATGTTGTCTAGAAATGTTTCTAATAATTATACAGGGTGTTTTAAAATCTTTAACAGCAGTTAGATCTTGCAAAATAAGTCTCTATAAACATAAGTCCGGATATGCATCGTTTTGAAATTGGAAATACGCAGGGCCCTAAAGTTAAAAATAAGCTTTTATTGTACACAATTTTTTGAAACAATTATTTTGATAAAACAACTTAAAATAGAACTTTTTCGTTATTTAAGTTTTTTTAGAGACAAAGTAAAACTCCTACTTTTCAAAAGGGTATAAAAAAAGAATCGATTTTAATTTTTTTCTTGAAAGCAAAGCAAAATTAAATTTAAAAAAAAATCAAGAGACAAAATAGTTATGTTTTAAGTTGTTTTATCAGGGGTAATCCCACGAATGCTTAAAAATTACCGATAATTTTTCCCATAGCGTGTTTTCTCATAATTTCAAAAAGTCCGAGGGACGAGTGAATTTTTAAAGAAAACACGCATAAATAATTGGATCTTTTTAAAATGAAAATTCGGTCCTCTTTGAAAAGAAAAAAACATAAAAAGTAGCAAAAAAGATTTGGTTTGAACTGCGGTTTTCTTTGCTTTTTATAATGTGCCGCTTCCGCACTTGTCTTTAATAATAGAACATATAAAAAGCAAAAACGACCGACAATAAAAATTAAATCTTTTTGCTACTTTTTTATGTTTTTTTTTCTTTTCAAAAAAAAATCGAATTTTCATTTTAAAAATGATCCAATATAAAAAAATTATCTGGTTAATTTTAAAGAACAAGGGATTTGGGGTGATATTTCACGAATTAAAAACGTAGATAAAGTTTATTAACTAAAAATTAAATATTAATTTAACAAACAGTCCACAAACCACGTTGCCTAGACGACGTGGAATTTCCGCTGTAATTTTTCCATAATATTATTTCTCTTATGAGAAAATATGTAGATGAGTGAAATATCTAAAATTATTAAAAAATAATAAAACCACAGGGTGATATACATTTCAAAGCAATTAATTTTAGCTTTTTTTTATTAACACCCCGTATTTCTGAAACGATGCATTTTTGACCTATATTTATAAAAACTTATTTTTTGCAAGGTCCAACTGCTGTCGAAGTTTGTAACTAACTTAAGAACTAGAAATATTTTTGTCAAAGATTTATTACAGTTAGTTCACTGAAGTTTTAAGTCATTAAAATTTTTCGAGATGTCTCGTCTCGTCTCGAGATTGTCTCGAACGATTTTATCTCCTCTCGTCTCGTCTCGAAATTCGAGACAAAATGCTCTCGAGACGAGACAAAATGGTTTCGAGACGAGACGAGACGAGACGTCTCGTATCTCGTGTCTCGCGGTAACTCTATACAGGATGTCAAACTTTTATTTTTGTTTTCGTTTTTTCATAATAATTTCTTAACTAAAAGATATAGCGGTACAAAATTGGAGATTTGGGGGTTCTTTGAGGCGAGAAATTCAAATTCTTCCATACTTTTAATGCTGCTAGTAGAGGGCGCCAGCTACGGCCCACCCCTCTTGTTTAAGATGGCATAACTTTTCTTAAACTTAATATATTATCCTGTTTATTAAAAAATAAGTTATTATAATTGCCTTTGTGTCAAAAACGTAAATTTCATTTAGGTCTCTAGAAGCAACTGTTTTCGAGATAAACCCACTTTAATGGTCGCTGCCATTTTCCTATGGAAAATGGGTTTCGTCTCCAAATCCCCAGTGACCTTTAAGGCTGATTTTGGGGATGGTAGAGGAGTTTTTGAGTTTTCATGGGAAAATTGCGGCGTCCTTTAAAGTGCGTTTGTCTCGAAAACAGTTGCTCCTAGAGACCTTCTTAAAATGAACCCAAAAATTGATTCCCCTAATATTAAAGTACAATTAGAAAACACCCTGTATAATGTAAATGTCAATAAAGAGTCCCTTTTTTGTAGTTGAAGGTTGAAGCTATCTAAAAATAATATTGTTGAGCCTTTATCATACAGGGTGTTAAAAAGTTGCTATTATTGTGTCAGAGCTAGTCCGTCCCTGGCAAACTAAATAAGGCAAATATGATTTAATGGGTTCATTTTAAAAATAATTATCTTGTTACCATCATGTTAAAAAAATATTAAATTACGCCTAGTATTTTAAAAGTTATTTAAACAAAAACGATATTCGGGGGCGTCCGCTATGTACCTGTATTCCGTTGTGGAGACTTATGGGAAAAAAAAGTTTGGGGAATTGTATAATATTTTAGGTTTTTTTAGATTCCGAGAGATTGCCCACATATTCGGGGGCACCCTGTATATTTGTTTTTTTTTTCTTATTTTGACAAATATATCGCCTCCTAAAAATTTGATAAAATTAATTTAACCCCCCGATAATGACACTTTCTCGAGTTTCATTATTGAAACAATTGCAACGAAAAAACAGACGCGAAACTTGATTTTTCAGGGGGCGGGGTCTTTTTCCGAATCTCTCAGTTGTTCGTCAAGATAGAAAAAAATCGTAAATAAAATTTTTAGGTAGAATTTTATGTAGAATTTAGTAGCGGGCAATTTATTGTTTTTTATCGGTTACCATTTTAAAGATATAGTCCGGAGTTGGGTTTTTTAAATGGGAGACCTTATTAAATTTAAAGTTTTTTCTTGCAATATCGGGTTTTTAGGGCGTTAAACCCGAATCTGAAGTCTGAAGTTTTTTTGGCAATGTTTTGTTTTCGAAATATTCAAATTTAAGCTAACTGTACTTTTACTGCAAAACTAGAATAATATTTAAAATTAATTATGTATTTATATTTTATTTACTTTACTGCGTTTTATTGTGTTATATTAGATTTTATATCATCTGCTCTAATATGAAAAGAATAGATGGCGCCACTTCACAGAATTCTATTAATAGTCTAATCATTAAAGATTTTTTTTGTAATTAATAAGTAATTTTGTAAATAACTAAAATCAAAAATCCAACCAAATTTTTCTTTCAGGTAATTTTTATAAACAATAATTATTTAAAAAAGGGCCTTTCTTTTTTTTTTTAATATAACAAAAAGTACTGGCTTTATTACTTTACTCCTACAAAACCGTTTAAAGAGAATTTAAAAACCCACAAAATGATTTTTGAAAAATCTCGATCCGACCAGTTTTTACCGAGAAAAGCCGAAAAAACGCTTAAAACAGACATTTTTTTAAAAAATCGAATCTCCGTTAATTTTTAATATTAAGGGCTGATTTTTCGGAAAATGATAGTCAATTAACATAAAACTTTGACTGCCAAAGATGAAAGTTGTCGCATTAATAGTTTTTATTCAATCGCACTATAAACAAATTAGGCCCTCATCTTGCAAGTGCCGTGAGTATTAGGCAAATGGTCCTATTTGAATTTTTAAAAAGACTTTTTAAAGTTGAGATTAAAAGCTATAAATTGTATATTCACATTTTTATATAAGTTTGGAGAACATTGTAAAAATTGAACAATCCAGCGAAAATTCGCGACTGAGACGTACTGAGTCACCGTAAGGAATGCCCCACTTTGGGGAATTAAATCGCCGCGATAACGAAGCGAATATTTCGCGACATAGGCGATAACAAAATTCGCCTCTCCTATCACATTTGCAATATTTCGCCACATAGGCAGTCAAAATTCGTGTTTCCTTAACATTTACGCAAAAATGTACAAGATATTTTTTCTTTTGATATTGGAAGGATGGATTCTTCAAGCTCTAAAGAAGAAGCAATACTATTATTGGCTGCTTTAAAAAGATGAGAAAATTAAAGTAAGGCATTCTAATCATTTTTTGTTAATAGCTATGTTCCAAGAAGTGCGGGAAAAAAAATTTGGGTTTAAAAATGACAAAAAGCGTCTATTACTTTTTGTGCTAAAGTTGGGTATTGTTTTTTTTTGAAAAGCGTGAACATGACATAAATTTGGAAAGAGAAAAAAAGGCGAATAATGCCACAACTGCGACTAGATGAAAGCGTTTTTATAAATATTTTGAATGGACATTAATTGTTCGATGATATATTATACTCCAATAAATAGAAGACGTCAAAAATAATATACCAATTTACGAAAACCTATTTCAGCAGAAGAAGACTAGCCATTACTTTAAGGTAAGTTGTATATTTGTTTTAAAAAATCTACAAGTTTGTTTCATAAGGATTTAAAAGTGTTAAATAATTAGCGGCTGAATTTTATAATCTTCATGGATTAAATCGTATAAAATCGGATATTTCTTCACAAACTCTATTAATATTTCAGTAAAACCCATCTTTAATTCGCAACGAAAACGACAAAAAACGCGGCTGGTCGCGAAAGAAATAAAATCGCTGGAGTTTCGTTATCGCCGAGCGCGAGGCGAAAATTTCGCCGTCGCACCGAATTATTCGCGTCAGTGTGTGCATTCCTTAAAAGAGGCATCCAGCCGCGAATATACGTCCCGGTCGCGAATTTTCGCTCGACGCTCTAGATTCACAAGCATTTTTAACAATGTTCTCCAAACTTATATATAAATGTGAGATATACAATTTGTAGTTTGTAATCTCAACTTTAGAAAAACAAGTTCAAATCGGATCATTTTCCTAATATTCACGGCACATAAGGGCCTAATTTGTTTATAGTGCGATTGAATGGAAACTATTAATTTGACAATTTTTATCTTTAGGCAGCTCAAAGTATGTGTTATTAACTAACTCAGACAGCCAAGTGGCCCTGAAGGCCATTAGTTCTCAAAAATTAATTCCAAACTGGTGGGGGACTGTATACAGGCCTGGAAAAAGTCGGCTTGGCAAACAAACTTACGGTAGCCTGGGTACCAGGCCACGAGGGCCAGCCAGGTAACGAAGAGGCCGACGACCTAGCCAAAAGAGAATCAGCCATGGAAATGATAGACCCTGAGCCATTTTGTGGAAGCTCGGCAGGCCTCCTTAAAGCATCTATTAAGAGCTGGGTAGACAGATAGTTTCAAAGTCTGGTGGTCACGGAAACACCGGAACAGCATTGGGTAAGCGATTAAACTCAAGGTCCTGACAGGTCAAGTTCTGTGCCGGAGAGGCAAGAAACGCCGTATATGTGGTGCTACTGCGAGCACCATTTGAGGCTGAACTAGGCGCGAAAGCCAAAGCCGCGATACTATCAGGTGACCAGTGTCAAGACTCTGGAGTCTAGCTAAGAAGACGGGCTTGGACAAGGTACTTTAAAGAATGATAGAAGAAACCAGAATAAATCTGGTAGGGTTGCAGTGGTGGAGGTCATTTTTGCCATCTCCGCTCAAATAATCTAATTTAATCCAATCTAATCTAACTATCATTTTCAAAAAAATCAGCCCTTAATATTGAATTATTAACGGAGATACAAATTTTCAAAAAGGTGTGTTTTAAGCTCAGCTTTTTCCTTCGTGAGAAATGGTCGAATCGGGATTTTTTAAAAACCATTTTATAGGTTTTTGAATTCTCTACAAACGGTCTTTTATGAGTAAAGTGATATAGCCAGTACTTTTTGTTATATAAAAAAAAAAAAAAAAGGGCCTTTTTCTAATAATTAGTGTTAAAAAAAATTACCTAAAAAAATTGGTTGGATTTTTGATTTTAGTAATCTACAGGTCACGGACGTAGCTATAGCTTTGACAGGGGGGGGTCCCCAAAGTAGAAAGAGAGCTCTAACGCCAATTAAATCCAGCATTTACAAATTAAACATTGCCTGCGACTATAACACGCAAGTATAGTCGCGGGTAATCTATAATATATAACTTAGGTTACTCTAAGTTGGTGCCTTTAAATAAATATGTAATGTATGTATTGCAATATTTATTCAAAAGTAACAAAGTTGAAACTTTAAAGTAATAAATTTAGTCTTTTACGTTTTTTTGCTAACTAATTTAATTTCTTCGGAATCAGTTGCACAGCCAGTCTCGGTGTATGCTCATTAAAGCCAGAGCAGTAAGTCTTACGTCGCCCACTTTATTTCTTAAGTAAGTTTTTAACCTCTTTAAGGTAGAGAAAGGTCTTTCAGGGGTTGCAGTAAACACTGAGAGTGTGGCAAATGAAATTTTAAGTAATGGCATGAGCTTTTTATTAAAGGGAATACTGATCATCGCAGTTATCGATAGCGTCGATCACAGTTGCAGGTTTTTTGCTACAGATTTTCAGTGATAGTGCCCTATCTCTATATATTCATTCAGAAATATTGTGCCTTCATTTTCCCACCCAGAAAATGTTTGTGCAATCTTTTAAGATTTTTTTATCCTGGGGTCATTATGGTTTTTTCAGGTAGCAGCATTTGAATTCCTTCGATCGTCGATTCATGTGGTTTAAAACCTCCGTCGAGTTCTGTAATAGCACGATTAATGAAAGGGTAAAATAAATTTCGTCGTAGTATTTCGGCAGTTCCCGCTTACATTACTGCGCAGGGTTTGCCTTCTAGATATTCTTTGCACAACTATATCACTTGAACTCATCTGCTGTGCTTCTTCAAAAGGATTGCGAACTGACTTTCGTTCCGAAATTTAGTAAAGTCGTTTTTACAGTTTTTGTATATTCGCAAATGTTAGTCAAATCGACTTTAACTTTCTGCATTGCTTTGTAAAAGTTTGCTGTATATGAAAAACTTTTCTCAGTATAACTAAAAGAATCCATAGCGGTTTGAAGATGGTATGCTTAAGAGCGACGTCGCTACTAGCAGCATCCTAAAGTGCCCCAAGTGTTTCGTGTAACGGGAACCATTTCTGCAAAATTTTTCGACAGCCACGTGTTCATCGATCCATCGTGTCTCAC
Source organism: Listronotus oregonensis (assembly GCA_019359885.1). Lineage (NCBI taxonomy): Eukaryota > Metazoa > Arthropoda > Insecta > Coleoptera > Curculionidae > Listronotus > Listronotus oregonensis. Next base: position 13,813 of record JAHBCN010016641.1, read on the forward strand.
AAAGAGATACGCGTTGAATGAGATGAATTAATTTGATCCTTAATTTTCTTCAAAAGCCCGTCGCGAAGCGGTGATAGGCGAAAAAAGTTTCGGCGCTTCGGTGGCGCGGTGGACTAAGCAACTATCGTTTTTTACAATCGGCGCGGTGCATGTAATTTTTTTCTGTTGGACAAGTAAGATGGATATGAATGGGGGGGTGGCCGGACCCCCAGAACCCCCATATATACGTCCGTGCTACAGGTTATTTTGGAAGTCATGGCGTAGTCAGATATTTGTTAACAATATTTACAAGATTGACTTTTTTTGCTGTAATGAATGGACTATAAGTCCAAAGACTCATTTCATATAAAATGTATTGACATACCTTTAGCTACTATATGCTCAGCAAATCCACTTTTGACGCAGTAAAATCTAAATTTATTAATAATAAATTGGAGAAAAAAAATTCTGCTTCGTAATCTTACGAAATTAACCCGCAGTATTTTTTAGAAATCGTCTCCCCATTTATCAAACGGTAATTGCAAAAGAAGCCAGAAACAAAGTTACATCTTTTTGCTTTTTAAGCGAGATATTTCAATTAAGGCTCGAGCACGTTTGGCTTAAATTGTCTGATTAAATTGGACCTTTTCGCAATAAGGAAGAAACTTAAGTTTATGATTTATTTATTTATAAAAGAAATAAAATTAGGTCGAGACATGGCTGTAGCTACTGTCGTAAATAGAAATATTTCCAGAAGAAATATTTAATTGGATATGGAAGTATTGAAAATTTCCTAACGTGTCTCAGCAATATTGGAAATATTGGAAAAAAAGAATTCGAATTGACCATTAAAACAAAGATTTTTATACCGGGTGGTGCGTCGCGGAGCGAAACATAGGAAATCCCATGCAAATTTTAAGGGGTTAATTATTGGCTTCCCTGTACATTTTACAAAAAAAATGTAAGATAACTTTTTAAAGAGACCAATCTGACAAACCCTCGTGCCAAGTTTTAAAAAATTTTAATAAGCGAATCTTGAATTATTTAATTAAATGTAATTGCAAAATTACCAAATTTTCGGTTCAGGTAAAACCAAACAGACAACATGACTTTGTCAAAGTCAAAATATATATAAAATTTTTACTCCCTTTTAAATAACTTTATACAGATTTTATAACAAACAGTTAAAGAAACCCTTATCCAAAACCAAATTTTTGGAATTTTTATTTAACAAAAATCAATGAAGCTCAAACCCAAGATCGCCAAATTTTGATTTTATGAAGAAAATAAAATTTTACATATGTCAAGCAAATATCAAAATTTTAAAATTTTTGAAATTATAGGAGATGGAAATTGTTTATTTAGAGCAGTAAGTCTTTTTTTATATAAAACACAAGAAAAACATGCTGAAGTTAAGAAGACCTCAAAATTTATTTTAAATGAATGGGAAAAACTTAAAAACTATATTTTGGATGAGAATATATCAAAAGATGAGTATTACAAGAAAATTAATGCTCCAGGAATTATGGAACGGCTCTAGAATGTTTTGCCTTATCTGAAATTTACAAAATTAATTTTAATGTATTTAATTTGTTGAAAACCTACCCCTAACCAGATTTTAAGCAAGAAAGCTATGGTTTTATCGGATTGTTTGAAGAAACATACATCAACTATTAATCTACTTTTTCGGAAACCCTAATAACGGACATTATGATCTCATTCAGAAATATAATTTAGATAATGATGAACAAAAACATCTTTTCGATATGTCAAAAACGTTCAAGAATATCAATGGCCTTAAAATTCATAATGTAAAAATGCATCTAAAACCAACGTAAAGAAGAATTTGGAGAACTCAAAATCTAAAAATAACATGTCTGATGTAATAAATGTAACGTTCGAAAATTCAATGAAGTATCCACCAATCAAATTGCAAATAAAACCCCAAAAATTTGATTAATCAAAATCCAAGTTTAAATGGTGAAAATCAAAGCTTTTGCTGAATTAAAATCATCAACTCCCATTGTAAAAATCATTCCAAAAGGAGCCAGACCATCAATTTCTGATGAACTTTCATTTCTTTTGAAAAATGTGTATCAAAAAATGACTTTCATTCTTGGATTTCATTATTTCTTTTCCCATACCCTTTTAGCAATACCTGTCAACTCAAAACATAATTGAAAATCTTCTTTAACAACATTGATAAAAAACAATTTAAAATCCTGGTTAAAAATAAGTTTTTACAAACAAATGATCTTCTTGAATTATATATAAAAATATCAGTAAATCTAAAAAACCATCAAAGAAGAAAGATTCCAACAAGTTTGATGAGAATAAGTACCTTTCAAAGAAAATCAAAGCCAAAATTGCAGATGGGATATCAGAAATGCAATCCAATTCTCGCTTCAGATGATACTATCGCACCTAGAAATGAAGAGACCTTTTGAAAAATTGAAAAAGAAACATCCAGTATCCGAACAAGATAATGATGTCGATTATTCCTTTAAAATATTGATTTTAATTTTAATTTATCTGAAAATAAATTAAAAGGCATTTCTTCATTTCGTCCTGGGTCTTCTGGTGGTATAGATTCATTAAGACCAAGACATCTTAAGGACTTGGTAAGTGACGAGCATGGTAACCATTCTTTTAAATTACTGTCGTCAATTAAGTCTTTTATAACTCATTTATTTCAAGGTTCAGTTCCAAAAGATTTTGTAAATTTTTTATGGAACAAACCTATGTGCTTTTAATAAAAAAGATGGAGGTATTCGACCAATACAGTAGGAATATGTTTTCGACGTTAGCTTCTAAGGTAATATGCTCTCGTATTTATGAAAAGCTAGGAAACCTTTTTCGCCCATATCAACTTTGGTTTGGAACAAAATGCGAGCAGAAGCAGCAATACATGCAATATTTTTTTCTTTATCCTCACGAATCAGATAAAGTTATTTTAAAAATAGATTATCAAAACGCTTTTAATATGGTTAATAGAAAAACAATTTTATCACGAGTAAGCGAATATCTTCCAGAATTTTTACCATTTATAGCCCAATGTTATGATAATCCGAGTTTACTTTCTTATGATCAACATTTTTTTTCTCAAAGGGGTGTCCAACAAGGAGATTTTAAACGCTTTTTTTTTAGCAATTCATCCACTTATTTTATTAAATACAAATAAATTTTTGGGCAATCTACATTCTGGGGAACCCCAAAAAACGGTTTTAGAAAAATTTTAAAAAAAATAAAGGGGAAGTAAAGTTTTGGGGTTTTAAAATTTTAAAATTTTTTGAAAATGTGAATTAACTGTTTTATCAAAAAGACCCCTTTCCCCAAAATCTATAAAATTTTTAAGTTTTTTTCCCCTAATCTTAGTAATTCCCATTTCAAATTTTAATTTATTAAAGTGTTTTTTTGTCAAATGAAATTGAATCTCAAAAAAAAAAAAGCAAATTTTAAAATTTTTTAGCCCCAAAATTTAAAAATTTTAAAAATTAAACATATTTTTAGTTATTTTTTAAAAATTTTTATATCTTTTTTAAAATTTCCCCTTTTTAAAACTAAAAATTTTAAAAGAAAAATGTAAAAAACCCCCCCAAAAAATTTTTTAAAAAGGGGTTTGTCAAATCTAACGTATAGCTGAATACAAAGAATTTTTTTTTTGTTTCATCAATCTTACAACCATTAAATTAAAAAGTAAAAAACACGTTAACATTTTTTTAACAAACCTTTTATTTAATGTCACATTAAGTTTAACTAAAACAATTATTACTATCGATATTAAAAAAAAATTTTAAATTTTTGAATTTTAATTAAACCAATGCATATCTAAATTTTTGATTTTTTTTTCCCCTGGCTTTTTTGGGGCCATTTCAACCATTAAAATTTCCCGAAATTTGAGTCCAAAAACCATCGCAATAAAAAAAAATGTTAAACTCAGAAGATCAAAAAAAGGGTTAAAAAAAAAAAACTGAACTCTTAAAAATTTTTTTTAGGTGTGGAAAAAAAAAAATTTAAAAAAATTCAATAACTTTTTAAAAATAATAAAAGAATTACATAAAAACATTAATTAATCAAATGTTAAACGTCGCTAATTATATTGCGAAATTTTTTTCATTTTTTAACAAAAGGGGTTTTTTTAAAAAAAGGGTTTTGATTTTTAAAAAATTTTTTAAATTTTTTTTAAAGACACTTTTTTAAAACCCCAAAGAAAGAAGTCATTCGGGGAAAGACCGGGGGACCTGGCTTCCAGATCCGGTACCGTGGAAATTAAAAAGGGCCCCTTTTAAAAATTTTTCCCGGGGGAAATTTTTTTTCCATACTTTATGGGGGGAAAAACCCCCTTTGGGACCAAAAAATTTTTTCTTCCCGAAAAGCTTTTTTCCAAAGGGGGGGCCCAAAATTTTATTTTGAAATAAGTCCAAATAGGTTTATGCTGTCAGGGGGTTTTAGTCCAAAAAAAGGGTCCAATGTTGTTTTTTGGAAAATTTTTCGAGTATAAAAAATATTTCTTTTCTTTAAAAGGAATTTGAAATTTTTTTTTTAAATTCATTTCCGGGGGAAAAAAAAAATTTTTTTAAAAAAAAACCTTTTTTTTTTTCTCTTTTTCCCAATTTTTTTCCCCCCTCTTCATATCCTTCCGCAGCTCTTTTATGTTTTTTTGAATTTATAGCATAATATTTTTGTTTTTTTAAAAATGGGGAAAATTTTTTGATGTTTATTTCCCCTGGCCCAGAACTCGTAAAATTAAAACCCTTTTGTTTTCCTCCACACCCAGTAAAAAAAAGATCCCGTTTTCTTTTTTTTGGCTCTATTTTCGATATCCTGATTGGAAAAATTTTAAAAAATTTTTAAATACCTTTGGACTTGAACTTACTGCAATAGTTTAAGAGTTGAAAGGGCGGAAAAGGGCTTGGTGGGGGAAAAAAATTTAAAAAAATTTCAGATACTGCTCTAAAAAAATTTCCCCCCAAAAGCCAAAATTTAAATTTTGGATACTTTTTCGTCGATTGATTAATTCAGATTTTTTTTTTTTAAAAAACCCCCCCGTCACTGGGCTTATGGAACTTTCATGTTTGGGACGATATTATTTTTCTGGTGCCTTTTTGGGGTTACCGATCCCAAAATTTGGTAATTTTCAATTACATTTAATTGAATAAAATTTTTGATTCCTTAAATTTTTTTTAAACTTTTTGGGGGAAAAAGGGTTTTTTTATTGATCTCTTAAAAAGTTATCCTCATATTTTTTTTAAAAAGTACATGGGAGCCAATAATTGCCCCCTTTAAAAAAATTTTAAAAAGGAATTTTCCCTATGTTTCCCCTTTAAATCGTCATAGCAACCTTGTGACTCATTTGCGGACCTATGTTTATTTGAATTTTCTTTTTTAATTTGACAGGAAATTGGGTGTCCCCAATATTTTATTTTTAAATTTCGCTACACCAGACCCTCAAAAGTTGGTTTGGGGTTTTCAAAAAAAAATAAAAAAAAAATTTTTTAAGGGGTCACCGGCATTTTTTTTTTT
>JAHBCN010016642.1:0-19301 GCA_019359885.1 Listronotus oregonensis
TTGGAGTGCCCAAAAACCCCACAGCACGAGGGCAAACCAGGGAATGGATCCGAAAAAAACACGGGGAATACTGGGGAACCCAGGGAAAAGTTCCTTTTCCACCCAAAAAAAACAAAGGGGAAGAACTACTCAGACAAAGTGGGAAAAAATACTTTGCATAACGGTATGGTTGCTAACAGAGCATGATAGCCTAAGGACACCTACCAAACCCAAAGTCTCGGGGTCATACAGACTTGTGGAAGGGGGGGAAAACTAATGGGACGATTGTTAAAAAGGAAAATTGGGAGATTAGGCAAAAAAAGCCCAAAAAGGCTGCGCTGCCTCCGGTAGTGAATCAAGACGGCTCCCGGGAAAGGAAAAAAAGGGGTAGTCAAAAGGGAAATTTAAAAAAGTATTTTATTATAGCTTGTTAGCGTAAAATTAAGTTTACGCTGCGTTTTTTTTTTTTTGAACCAATAAAACTACATAAAAAAGAAAAAAAAAATTTTTAAATTTTAAATTTTTAAAATTTAAAAGTTTATCTACTGGGGAAACTTACAAAAAATTACAAAGTTTCCATAATATTAGATTTTACTTTCTAATAATTTTCTTTTTCCCTTTCTAGTTTGAATTTAGGTTTTTAGGTTAATTATTTTTTTTATTATTTTTTTTGTAATTTTTAAAATACACTTCCAGATTTCTGATCTTTTTTTGGTTTTAAAGTTTTGTGACATGATTTTTTTTTAAGTTTTGGAAAGATTAGTGAAATTACTTTGAAATTAAACTTTGAAAAAAGATATAATAATAATTTTAATAAAATGTATAATTTTATCCAATGTAACATTATTTTGTTGGCAAATAAAACTGGTTAAATAAAAAAGTTCTAAAAATGCATTTAATAAAAAAATATTTTTTAAACTCATTTGTTTAACCGATTAACTTAGCATCTCAGCTAATTAATTTGTAATATTTTTTTTTTGACAATCCCCCATCCAATAAATCATACAAAATTATGGATTTTTCTCTCCATAAAAAAATATTTTAAAAGTAAAATTAGTTAATTAAAACCTTTAGTAAGATAAAACAGTCAATCACAAAAGTAGAAATAAGTTAATTATTATCCCAGAAGTAAACTAGCAATCTAGGTGCAGGGTAGTGGGTCAGACTCAGTTTCGACCTGATGCACAATGTATGTTATTACACGTCATCATACGTTTGTTATGGTTTCACGTAAAGGTATAATATTTGATATGTAAGTTCACATAAGTAATCAAATTACCTATAAAAAAAATTAAGACAGTTATGTCGTCAAGTGGTTTCTGCGATATTAGATTTTAAAAATTGCTCATTTTACTACTGGTTTTGGGTGGCCAACTCAAACAAAATGGGGAAAAGGGGACTAAAGGAAACATCACCCTTTTTTCACTGACGGCTCAAAAAACCAAGGTGGGCACAGACTGTGGCAAAACCATCAACTATAAACCCAAAATCGGACAGACAATGGGTGCCAAACCAGGGGGTTCAACCTAACTGACGGCCCATAAAAACCCTGGGGGCTCCCCCGGGGGTTGGGGGCCGCACACTACCAACAATACTATCAATATTTATAGAGACAGTAGACAAGCACTACATGCCTTGACTAATATCTCTCAAAATAACGTGGTTAACTTAATCTGGATGGATATTACCGCTGACTCGCTGGCGAGGGCGGCTGCGGTACGGAAACTTGTCGGTCCCGCCTTTACTATTGGATTGACAGGAGCAGCGGTAACAGACGTCATAAAAGAATACTCCCATCGTTTGTTTAAAGAAAAAAACTGCCAACCTTAAAAAAATTCTGTGACTATCCCCCGGGAAAGGGAAAAGATGCAAAGATTTCAGAGGAACCCCATATTAACGGGCTCCAACGGGCCCACTCGCTACGGGACACCTATTTTAAATGGTTTAAGGGCAAAAAAACGCAGAGGCTGTAAACAAAAAATAAAACGTGAACATATTTTTGCATTTCCCGCCTCACATTTGAACGGACTCATGCTGGGCACAAACTGGCCTATTGGCCAAATTAGGGAATTCACATAAAGACGTCGTCAATTTTTTAAAATTAAATAGGTTGTAGACGCAAAAAATTTTTCCCGCCTACAAGAGAAAGAAAAAAAGGACCTACGGGGGCCAAGTACGGTTTCCCACCCTTTTAACATTCAATAAGAGATGATTCATTGACTCATTAAAATTATGGGGCACTATATAAGTAGGCTTTAGAACAACAGTAATGGAAAAATTGTACTAATAATAAATATTTTTATTTGTTTAAACAATTATTACCCTCAGTTTATAACTTTAAATAGTTGCTGAAAGTGCTGAAATGATCAATATTCTGAACACAGAAATTGTATTTTTTTTTTAAAATTGAAATTTCAAATTTTTATGAAAAATATTAAACGGATTTCAAAAAAATTTGGCATTATTTTCCATAGCATAAGTTTTTATCTGGCCGAATATGGAGGGCCTCAAAAAACCTAGGTTTCGAAAATCCATGCAAAAAACTACTTTTTGCCTTTTTTATTTTTTCCCATTTTAAAAAAACCCAAAAATTTTGGGCTTTTAAAAAATCCAAATTTTTAGGAAATTTTTTTAAAATTTTTTTTCTTTAAAAATTTTTTTTTTATCAAAATTACAAAGTTATGGGCATTTAAATATTTAAAAAATTTTTTTTCCTTTTATATTTAAAAATTTTTTTTTTAAAAGGTTTCCACAAAAATTTCCCCCCCTGTAATCCAACAAATCTTGTTTTTCAGGTAAGGTTGGTCTAAGTAAAAAAAGCCAAAAATATATTTTTTTTAAATGTTTAATTTTTATAACTTTTATTTCTAAAGAAAAATTTTTTTTAAACCTTGTGTAAGGTTTGAATACTCTTTTTTAAATTTTTTCGCAAAGGCATGACTTGATTAATTTTTTTTTTTTTGGGATTTTTAAAATTGTTTATTAACAGGCATGGTCGTTTTATTGCTTTTTTTAATTTTTAATAAGCACTTTTGGTGTTTTTTAAATTTTTAAATTTTGCATTATTTTTTTTTTTGGGATGGGGGTTTTTATTTTGGAAAAAAACCCGGGGGATGGGTTTAAAACCGGTTTTTTTTTTAAAGAATAATAACCTGAGGAGGTTAATCGTCCTAAAAAACCGGTTAGTGCAATAACCTTTTTTTAAAAAATTTTCCCAAAATTAATGAGGTAAAAACAAGGTGTTTTTTGAGTTCTTGCCCGGGCCCAAAGTTCAGCTGTCAAGCTAAACGTGCATCTATTGTAAACAATGCAACATCGTTAAAGGCGTAAATCACATCGATCCCTTTGAATAAAAAGAGGGAATTAAAGATTTTTCCCTTAAATGCTTTAAGGGGCTGGTCTTTTTTTAAAACCCGGTTATCATTTTTGGTTTTGGGATAAAATTTAAACCCCGGGTGTTAAGTTTTGGTATCACTGGCATTTTAGTAAAAATGCCCCAAGTATCACATTTTTAACGTCTGGTTAATTTGATACCCGTTTAAATATATCCAACCCAGGCCAGCCCCCAAATAACCGTTCTCGGTTTTGGTACCCCAAACCCGGGTTTAAAGGTTAAACCTGTAAAAATAATAATCGGAAATAACCGGTTATTTAAGATCAGGTTAACCGGTTTTTAAAAAAAAACGGTTACTTTTGCCCCCCCTTTTTTTTTATCCCCTATACTTGGAAAATTGGCCTAACCCTTTTTTTCCCCAACAAACTTCATCCGTGCCCATAAAAATCGTGTTTTCAATTTAAGTTAAGACGAGTTTAATACTCCAAAACGTTGAAAATGGTTTTCTAGTTTGATACCATTAAATTTACCTTTTTTTATAATACACTTTTCATCCATTTTTTTTGGGGATCCTCTAAGGTAATTTACACAAAAAGAAAAACACTCAACAAAATGGCTTTTTACCTGAAATTTGGGGGAAAAAAATTAATTTTAAAAAAAATAAAAAACAAATGATAATGTTTTGAAGTTCTTATTTGAGAAAAACAAATAAAAAATTTCTTTTAAGTTTTTTGATTTTTTTTTTCTAAAAAAAACCTAAAAAGATGGTAAATGATTATGAACAATTAAAATTTTTTAAAAAGGGGGGTTTTTTTGGATTCTTTCAATTGGCTTCTATTGACATATAGGATTAAAAAAAAACCCCCAAGGGTTTTATTACATTAAAAAAAATTTTTAAGAAATTTTGTAAACAATATTTTGTTTTTTTTTAAATTAAAGTATGTAAACATCCTTAAAAAGGTAATGTTGTTAAATATTTTTTTTTTTTTTTAAAATACTGTCAAGTACAAAAAATTAAAAATATACATTTTTTTGACGTTAGTTAGGCTTTTTTACTTCTTGTCACAATAAACTTTTTTGTTGGTTTTTTTTTTACCTTTTTTTTAAATTTTTGTTTAAAAATTTTTGGGGGGCAGGGTCTTCTACAATACTTGAGAGGGATATTAAATTTTCCACAATTCAGAGGTACTTAATTTTTGGTTAAAACCAAAATTTTCTTTAATTAAATAAGAGGGAATAAAAATGTTGTTTATTTTGTGTAAAAACTAGTGAGAATATCAGTTTAAAGTAAGGCTCGAATAAGCCGTTTGCCAAAAATAAATTATTGGATTGGTAATTCCTTATGAAGTTGGGTAACTGTAATAATAATACAAAAATAAAATATTAAAATAAACATTTAATTTTAAAAAAGTTAGTATAAAATAAACATTAAGTAAGAAAAAACCGTAATTTTTCAGGAGAAATATATAACTTTGGACACCTATTAGAATATATGTAGTGATTTTGGTCTATTAAAAAAATTGTCTGCATTCTAAACTCGCATTCATAAATCATGGCGGAAAAGTCGTGTATACTTTTTTCAAAAGGACACGCAATAAAAACAAAAGGGACACATATTTAAATAAGAAGGGATGGGAGTCGATTTACTTTTGTGTCTGATTATTTTTCTTCCCGTTTGCGTTTTTGGGAATTATCGGGTTAAATCAAAAAAAAATTTGGGAAACAATACACTGAAATAAAAAAGGGATTTAAAAAAAAAATGTGATCATTTTTCGCATTTAAATAATTAATTTGTTCTTATAATTACTTTTTTTTTTGTAATAATTTTACTTTTAATATTTACTTTTTTTTTTAATTACTGTTAATTGGTGCTCGCAGGAAGTTGACCCCAAAATTTCTTTCTGGCAAAACCCATTTTACCCAACAAAAAAAGTTAAATTAATAGTTATATAATAAAATAAAAATATAATATATTACAAATATATTATAAGTTATTAAATTAATAAAACATTTTATTAAACTGTGCGGTAACCCCGGTTACAAACACTATTTTTTGTGTGGTAAGTGTCACTTGCACTAGTGTGATAATTTTTTACTTTTTCCGCACTAAGTCGGAAATATATTTTACTAAGGATTTTCAAAAAAAAAGTTTATTTAAACTCGTTTTAAAAGTAAAACCTTTTACCTAAATTTTCCTAAATACAGGTAATATAATTTAAAAATTAAACGTAATAAAATCGATTTCTCCATTTTCCCATATTTACGACTGCCGTTGCAAAGGATTTTTTTTGGTTTGGGGTCTTTTGACAATGATTGGGACCGATCGAGGTGACTGGTAGTTTAATCAAATGCTAGTGTAAAAATTTAAAATAAACTCCAAAAAAAAATTATTATCACACAAAAAACCCGACGGTTGTAGATAAAAAGTATTAAAAACTCAAGGGGAAACGTTTTTAGCGCACTTAAGTAAATGCAAAACTCGCCTGCGGCTTTTTTAAACTTCACTTTTTTTGCGTAAAAAACCCCCTTTCCCCCACTTTTTTATGTAATATACTATTAAAATTTCATTTTTTGTTAACTAATTTGACATGATCGTCTACATCTCATAGCAATGCATATCCCCCTCCAGGGGAAAACCCTTTACAGGTGTACTCAAATTTTTATTATTATTATTTTTTAAATTTTAACTACATATAATCCAATCGCAATCGTACATAAAATCATGTATATAACGCGTATATAAACAGGTTTATCAAATATTTGTTTAATAAAGACCTAATTTATATGTTATTTGTATAAATAGCTATTACCGAGACCTATATGATTACCACGATCATTTTAAATAGGCTAACTACGTTTTCTTATTAGAAATATTCGTATATTGCCCTAAAGCAAAATCACGATAAAAGTAAAATGCTTTGATCTAGTAAATTAAATTGCTTAGTTAAGAATTTAATTAAGTGATTTAAGGCAGACCAAATGTAATTTTAACAGATCAAAGCATTTGAAGCCATTTAAATTTTAAATAAACTGCCTTCAGACCCAAAAAAGGGAGGCAAATCTGCTACACAAGATGCCTTTTCAAAAAATAGAACCTGTTAGCGTTTTAGAGGGCTTTTTGAGAAAGGCACTTGATCGAGAGTTTTCCCCCTTTTTTTTTGGGAAAAACCCCGAAATGAAATATTTTTTCCATTTTTTTTTACCCCCAAAAAAATGTTTTGGGGGGTTTTTTTTTTGAAATACTTTAAAGTCATGATACGAACCTTTTTTTAAAAAATAAGTTTAAAGTATCTGTAAATGTTTTTTTTTGTTTTTTTAAAAAAAAAAAGCCGTTTATAAAAGTGTTGCCGATGTGGGGGTATGATTTTTACTTGGGAACCCAGGGTAGTGCAGATGTTTTTTTAAAACAGGATCTTAAATTATTAAAAAAAATTTTTTAAAAGAGCCTCAATAACACAATCATGTTTACTGGTACAAAAAGAGTTTGCGAATACGTCCTTTACTTATGAGAGGCCAAGTTCTGCAGGACAACAGTCAATTAGCCTTGTGGGCATTACTCCCAATCGGCATAAACACATTACAGTAAAACCCCAACAGCTTTAAAAAGTCGATTTTTTTTTCGAGCACTACTATGCATTCTAAATCAGCCCCCTTTTTAATATGCTGTTCTCATGGTTGAGAATGGCGTTATCCAAATTTTTAATATTATTGATTTCACCCAAAAAAGGGGGGGTTTAACCCTATTAATGACCCCATTTAACGGGAAAATTTTTTTTTTTCCCCCCCCAAAAAAGATAACCAATTTCTTTTATAGCACCCCCCATTAACAATTTTACCACGGTACGTTAGTATAGTGCGCGGGAGTCTGAAGCTACGGGCATAAGTAAGGGAAAGGGGAAAACCCCCTTTTTAAGCATGCCAAACCATAGGCGTGCTATAAATATAAAATTTTTAAAAAATACTTTTTTTTTTGTCGTAGGTAGGTGCCAAAAGACAAAATAATTAAAACACCGTCATGGGAAAAACAGAATAAAATATTTATTTTTGAAAAACTCCCAAATTCACAACTCAATAAACAATAACAATAAAAAAAAACAGTCATCAATTTTTTTTTTGTGTCATCAACCTCACTATGACTCTCATTGTCACTGTCATCGGAGTAGGAGTCAGTGTGCATCGTCATCATTTCCCAAGGAATTATTATAGGCTCAATTTCTTCCATCATGTTTAAACTGTCCCCCAAAATTGATTTTCTATAGTAATTACATGCTGGCAAAATTTTCCCAATCGGATGATGTGACTGAATCAATAGCTTGACTAAGGACCTCTTTAAGTTTAGTTATACTAAAATCTCCTGATGGTTTAGGTTTCAAAAAATTTTTTTTCTGACCCCCAAACCAACTCAATTGGGTTAAGCTCACACATGTAGGGGAGTTCTGAGAGGCGTATGACCAGTTTCCCCAAAAAATTTGTCCCACATGATTTTTTATTATTTTGAGGCTTGTTCAGCTGCACAAGTTTAAATAAATAAAATTTTCCCCAGCGGCGGGGCTGCTTGACTTAAAAAAAAAATAATTATATTCAAAGTTGCCTAAACCCGTTTTTGCCCCAAAATTGGATCGGGGTTTTTAGGGCGCTGATCACCAATCAAAAAAAAATATTTCGAAAACATTTTGTTTTCGAGATATTCATCATAAAAAACCCCAATTTCACTTATTTTTCTTTTTTTTGCACACAATTTATAAAATTTATACAAAAATTTTTTTCCCCCAATAAAATTTTTTTAAAGATTTTTAAAAAAACCTTTTTTTTTGTCTATTTTACCCCTTTTTTTTTCCAATAAATTGCAAAGCTTCAATTTAGAACGGGGGGGCCATGTTTATTAAAAAATTTCATGTGTGTATACATGTTTGCGGCGTTTGAAAGTAAAGGTTTGCAATTAAATGAAAAGAAGGTAAAAAATAAGTAAAAAATAAGTATAAAACGGGGTTTTTAAAAAAGGGGTTTATAAAATATTGGCCCCAAATTTTTTAAAACAAAACTGTGCAAAAAGGAGGAATAGTGTAAATGAGGTTAGGTTAATTTTTAACTTTAATGATGGATATTTCGAAAACAAATCGTTTCCGATTTTTTTTAGATTCTTTATCAGCGCCCCCTGAATAAAATTTTTTAAAATGGAGTTCAGGAATTTTTTAAAATTACCAAAGTTTACTTGCCATTTATTTTAACAATGTGTTCCCTTTTTTTTTCTAACCATTCGACATTTTTGATTTTTAAAAAGGTTGGCCCTTCTCACTTGGAAATGATAGGGGGCACCAAAACAATAACACTTTGGGGAGGAATAGGGGGGAATAGTTTCTCCACCAATTTTAAAATTTTTTTGGTTCATCTGGCCATGATAATCTCCAGAACTCTGCCATGCTTTAAAAAACCCAAAACAGCTTTTTTTAAAAAACCCGAACTGGGGCCAGCATGAACCACGATAAATCTACCTAATTAGGGGTTTAAAAAAAAAAATTGTTATGTATGTTATAAAATGTTACTTATGTATTTACCTGTTGAGCTTATACTACTCAGTACTCCAAAAAAACCCCCCCACTTTGCCAACACTTTTTAACTGTCAGATCATTGTCCCCAAGTCTCGTCTATGTAAACAATATTACGTCCCCCTTCACGATACCTTCTTATAGAATGTATATATCTATAAACAAAAAATTTTGATAACCAACTTTTTATTTGAAAAAAATATGCCCAAAAATTAAAAAAAAATTTTACGATTCTACACAAGACGATCACATAGATAGAATTTTGTCTGTGGGGGGGTGGCATACTGACCATGGCTTGTGAAAAATTTTTTACGTTACCACAAGGCCTTTTTTTTCCCCGCGTTTTTTCGTGCTGTGAAGCAGACCCGTGACGTCACAACCCAGCAGAAAATTTTAGCATTAATCTGATTGTCCTGTTAAAAAATATTTATACAGTTTTAGCATTACCTATATCTCCAATGTAAAATTTTGGGGGTTTTTAACTAACTGCTTTTATTTTGGCATTTGCGAAAAAAAAAAACCCATTTTTTTAAAAAATTTTTTAATGAGTCTTTTTCGTAGGGGGAAAACAATTTCTTGACGAATTTCCCTTTAAAAAATTTCTTTAACGTGGGAACCTTTAAAAATGTGAAAAATTGAATTTTTAAATAATCATTTTAAAAAAAATTTAAAAAAAGGTATTCTTTATTCTATTTAATCAATGCATTATTAGAACAGAAATGTTTAAATTTTTTCAGGTATATAATTATATTTACATACCTGTTTTAACTTTTGTAAAAAAATTTTTTAATAGTACTCTTATAATCCCAAAAAACAAATTCGTCAATTTTATCCACAATATTCGGCCGAGGTTTTTTTGCCCGGCGACGATAGGTTTGTGGGGTCTTTTTTTTCTTTTTTCATCCCCCCTTGTAAATTTTTTTTTTAAAAACTGTAATGCAAGCCTGTAACATTGAAACCCTTTCTAATTTCTTTTTTAATGGAAAATTTAAAAAATGTTATTTTTGCTTCTCATCACAAATATTGTAAACATTAGCAATAATTTCTCGAGATTGACTATTAAAAAGGGTTTTTCCCCGAATAAAAGACTTTTTTTAAAAACCCCCAATACAAAAAAAACCGCAAAGAAAAGTTTTTAAAGTAATAATAAATAAGTAGCCCAAACTGGGCACTGGTCATAACAATCATCGGGGGGGTGTCAGCATTCAGCATATGTTATCTTTTCGCGCTCTTCCGGCCGTCTTTTAAAAAAATAAGAGCAAATCCAAAAAAGGGAAAAAATTTTTTTCTTGTTGTCATATTTCTTAATTCAAATAGTATTATCATTTTTTTTTTCCGAAATTAGACAGATATAATTAATGTATTAATTTAAAATTTTTTTTTAATAAATATTTTTAATCTTAAAAAGTTTAAGAAAGTTTAGTTATAGCAACTACAGGTAATAAATTATATTAAACTTATTTAATTCGACAAATGAATTTGACAACCTCGATTATATTTTGTCTGCATTCCTTAAATAGTTTTTTGTAGCTTCCCCCAGTAGAGGGGGGGTCTTAGGCTTTAGGCCTAAGAATAAAATAGTTATGTTTGTAACAAATACCCCCAAAAAAAAATTTTTGGGAAGAATCGTTGCTGTTGCCTCGCCGGAAAGTCGATGACTTCCCCAAAAAAAAAAATTTTGTGCAATTAAGTTACGATAAAAAAATTTTTGGTGTATGGACCACCCCGTAGATATTTTGCAGGCCAAAAAAAATTTTTAAAAAAAAAATTATTCCTCTAAGGGTGTATTTTTTTAAAAAAAAAACTTAAATTATCACTTCTTATTTATGTTTTTCATAAATTTGCTTAGCAAAAAAAGTAATATATTGTGATTTTTAATATTTTTCAGTGACGTAACTTTCGGCAGCCCTAAATCAAAAATGTTACCGGTGGCCCTCCCAAATTGTCTTGATTACCGTTTTCGTACCTTGCCTGTTTAAAATTTAAATATCTTGAAAGTTTCAATAACATTAAAATTTTGGACTTTCATTGTTTTTATTTGTTATTTGTTACACAACGTTTCGGTTGGTAATGTATCTCCAACCTTTTACAAGTGATAACTAAAAACTATTCTTAAAAGCTACGGCTTATATACTATCCCTTGTTTACCGAAGCTTGACCGACTTTTCACGGTTCAGAAACGGCTGCCAGATATTCGGAATATCGATACTAGGCTTGCTAAATACATTTTGGTTGTTTACAATTATTACAACTTTTTAATTTTTTTTTTTCTAGTGGGTTTCTTTATAAATAGTTTTTAGTTCCGACCATTCTATGCGGTGTTGTATTGACCAAGCGTGTTCGGCAATCCCCACCTTGGATGTTTAACCTCGTTCAATACATAACAATTAACACACGACTTTTAAATAAGCGATGCCAGTTTTTTTGTGTGGGGGCCCCTTGATTTTTTTTTTTTTAAAAAAGCTATGTACTTTTTAACTTCAAAACGTTATCCACCCTACTGGACATTTGTTTTTACTTTTGCAAGCTTCATTAAAAGTTTTTTTTTTTTTTTCTAATACAGCCATTGCTATGTTGCCAGCAAAGCCTATCAGGTGTTCCCTTTAAATTGCTTTGCTTTAAAAAATTATCATTTTTAAAAAATTAAAATTTTATTAAACAGAAATTGTAAAGAAAAAACAATATGCGTTGGTTGTTGATTGCTCTTTTTATAACAAAAAGTCAAAAGATTTAACGGTCCGGATATAAATTATTTTGTTTCCTTTTACGTTTTCCTCCCAATTTAAAAAATTTTAAAAATTTCGACAGCATTTTTGCATTTTTTCCTTTAAAAAAAATATTTTATTCGTAATTATTTTTTTTTTAAAACGTTTAATGAGTATTTTGACCAAATTATAAAGATCTTTTTCTCCCATAAATTTACTTTTTGGGGTAAAAATTTTGACAAGTCATAAATTTTGTTTTAACTTGGCTACCGGAAAAGCAATATTTTATTTTATTTATTACCGTATAATTATTATAGGAACACTTTGTGGAAATTATAGGTGAAAAAAAATTAGAAGTAGAAAGTTCATGTACCAACGTACCACTAAATGAAGATTTGGACAACATTAAAAGCAACCTGAAAGAGGATGATGATCTAGCAGAACAAACAAGCTTCTTTAATGATGCCATTATGGATCTTCTCGACTCAGCTGCCCTGGCAGTTTATATTTTCAAGAAAAAGACAAATTCTCTAGACACAATGATGGACTGACTTTCCATGGGCTTCATTCTCTTACTAGTTATAGCCAACATGTATATGAAATGGTTTGAGGACCTAGCAATAGGAAAGACAAAAAGAAAACCAAAGATATGGCTAAGATATGTGGATGACATTTATTATATGGAATAAAAACCAAGAACGTGAAAGAAACAACAGTTTGCTGTTCCTTAATGTTAGGGTTTAAAATAGGACTATCGTACCAACAATTCAGTGTTTCAAAAATATTTATAAGAACCCTTGTGGATAGAGCTTTCACATTTGCAATACAACTAAAATACTGCAGAGAATTGACAACATGCCTTTAAATACAATTAATATTAATATTGTCAAGAAGTTCCTTATTTTAAGTGCAATTATATACTCGACTTCCTATTTTGTATTGTTTAGGATAACAGTCTTCCAGATCGATTCCTTAATACAATACGCCCTTTAGGTATTATCTTGTGCATCGCCCATTTTAAAATTTTCGTCGGTTTATTTACCTTTGACATAAAATCTTGCTTATTTTACAAAAAGGGCTATTCATTATCATTTATATATAATTTTTCCTAAATAGTTGTTTTTAAAATAATATCTTTTGTATATTTAATTCTTTCACAGTATCTTAAATGTTTTTGTTCAGGATCTTATAATTTTTTTTTATCATATTTAATATTTGCCACACAATAAATATAATAAGACATAGGGAATAATCCTAAAAAATACGGTATATTTAGAATAGCTCAGTTTGTGATTCATAAAAATTCCCAATTTTTTATGCTCTATAGTTTTCCAAAACTAAAAATTTCTAATTTTACCCATCCCACTGAAATATTTACAGTATTTTCATTTTATGCCACCTGGAAATGCTTAGGGATTTTAATTAATTCGCTTTTAAAATTTAATCAGTAGGAGGACATATGCAAAAAAAATTTAAAAACATTTTTTACAAATTGATGAAAACCAGTCTAATAAACAGTAAAAACGCTAGCTGACACAATTATATGTTCGTCTGTGCCGTTTACATTCATTACGGTTTGCATCTGTCAAACCCGATGCTGGAATTTTTAAATTACACGACGGAAACGATTTTGCTCCAGGTTGTGTTTATAAAATTTTAATTGAAAGTTTATTCCATTTTAATATTGCCCAAAGCTGTAGCATTTTTTCACATATTAATAAATTAAAAATATACCAGTCTTATCATATTTTCTTCTCTATGTCCGCAATTATAAGTCAGTTTAGAAAGCTAAAAATAGTGTACACCATTTTACACTTTTAACTTAAGTTTTTTAGGATAAGCTGTATAAAATAGTGTAAACTATTTCTGAATAACAAACATATCTATAAATATTTCACTTAATCCTTGATCTGAGAAAATATCTTTTAACCAATTCTTTATTTTAAATTGTAATTTTTTTGTGTCTAAAATATTAAATGTAAAAAAAAATAAACCATTATTAGGTATATTTCTTTGGTAGCAATAGTGTACACTTTTTACACTTTTACATTCCTTTGACAATAAACAGTGCAAAATTCGCCACACATTTGTATTCCTTTGCAAAATTGGTGTACACTGGTGTGAATTAAATTACACGTCGATAAAAGATTTAAAAAGTGTAGTTTGCCGTGATTTACATATTTTTAAAATTTGAGCAGCTGAGAATTATAAATGTGAGGTGAAATATTATAATTATTAAAATTTCTGGTCAATGTCGGTGCTTTGCTTGGTACTCTTGTTACAAGAAATTGGTTTGATTTTATAATAGGTATAATCAATATAAAAAAATGTTAAGGAATAATGAAAATAGCAAATATATACAAGAGAAAGGTAAGTTTGATAACAAAATGAGCACTTTTTCATTTCCAAGATCTTACTACACTATTCGCGCACTAGACATCAGCTGATTATTAGTGCAGTGTATTTTACCATACACTCAAAACCCAAGGAATAAACCTTATAATCTACTAAAAGGTGACTGACAAAAAAAAGTGTAAACTTGGTCATTTAACCTATCCATTAAGCAACGTGATGTTTGATAAAAAAACTGCAATAATGCAACTAGAATGTAAAAATCGTAAAAAATTAAATATAGTTCAAGCGCCTAACGTTAATATGGTTACAGGTTAATCAAGATATCAAAATCTACTGCAACAATTTAAGAGTAAAAGTCCCAATTAAAAATGTGATTTTTAAATCAGATGAAGTCGGCCACCCTCATGGCATAAAATTAATACGAAGTATACTATTGTGGCTAAACCAGTTTGTGCCTTTAAAACAATAATCCGCAGTAGCGCAAATAATTTTTCGTCTTAGGGTTTAAAACAAGACAAATAAGAAACCTCTATTTTAAAAGAATTTAGTTATTTTTTCTTTGTTACTAGCCTTATCAACGTGTTTGTAACAGACATTATTGGGAGGGTGTAGGTGAGAGGTAGTAGGGAAAATATTGGTTAAAATCGCAAAATCCGTTACTTACGGTACCAAGGCAGCCCACCAACAACCGTTTTCTAGACTATTGACTATAAAAAAAATAAGGGGACATAGGGAACAAATTAGTAAGAATAATTTAATGAATAATGGTTCTTGGTGCCTAAGTATAAAAAAAATTAGAAAGTGGTATTAAATTTGGGCTTGCTTTTTTAAGAATGGAGTCATTTATCAATTTTTTAAAAATTTCAAATTATCTTGAAATCTATGCTACTGTTTTAATTGATGATATAATTATTATAATTCATACTAACTAAGTCTTTTATAAAAGTTGTACAGATCTATTTTATTTTTCACTGTGGTATTACGGCCTAAAAATTAAAAAGGAAAAATTAATTTAAATTAATTACCTACAACTCGTTTTTTAACTATTATTGGGTTTGCAAAAAATTAAATTAAAATAAATTTTTAATATTTTGCCTTTAATATTAAAAAGCAATTTCTTTTTTATATTAATTAAAATTTGCCACTTGTTTATCGTGGATATTTAAAATATTTTGAAATATATTCATATAAAAATATACAGTTTTCTATTTTCATTGTTATAAAATATTTGCAAACTGTAAAGCTTGAATTATTTTTGTTTTTTAATTAGCAATTTCACAGTCAAAGTAATATTGAAATAATAAAATAATGCGCGGCTCAGGCACGGATAAATTAAGACAATTAGGGGTCTTTTGATTTATATTTATAAATGTAAAGCATGGAGCCTTATTTTTGATAGAAAAAAATGAGCTTTATATAAAAATTGTAGGCCTTTTTTCCATGTTATTCTTTGAAAGTATCAGTAAAAATATCGTATAAGAAAAATGGAAAAATTTACACCACTTTTTAAATGGAACACCCTGCAGTATTATGAGCCATAACGAGCATCTATTTTTTTGCTGATTTCAAATATATATACATTGATGATATTTGGGTGAACCAGTTTTGAGATATTTTAGCTTAAATAATAAATAAATTGAAAAAAAATCATTACTGATATCAAGAAAGCCACGAAAACAATAAAATTGTTAGTTGTATAAATTTTATAATTTAGTTATTTTCTACATATCCTCGATTTTGATCAATTTAAACAAGAGGCACAATAGCGAGTTTTTGTTCTTCTGAATAGCCCATCGATAAAAAACAATATAAATAATTTAATAGTTAAAATACAAACTTCAACTTTATACAATATGGAGACGTTATATTTATCAAACATAATTCATAGCAATTCGATTGTTTCCATGGCTTTGATAGCAATATGAAATTTTTCGCAATTTATTTATAATTTAGTTTTTAAATATCTCAAAAACGGTTCACCCAAATATCATCAATGTATATATATTTAAAATCAGAAAAAGATCTTCGTTGCAGCATAATATACAGGGTGTTCCATTTAAAAAGATGAAGTTGCCTATATTTTTCCATTTTCTTATCGAGATATTTTTCACTGATACTTTGAAAAGATAATAGGAAAAATCATCAATTTTTATATAAAACATTTTTTTCGATCTTTAAAAATAAAGGCTCCAGAGGCGACGTAAATATAATCAAAGACCCTGAACAATAATATTTTTAAGTAAGGATGGAATAAAATGTGTGTAAGAGTTTGTCTAAATTTTTACACGAATATTTCTTTTAATGTAAATTTAAAAAAAATATATATATTTTTTTTAATCTAAAAATATTTTTGTATTCTTTTTAAAATAATGTTACTTCTTTTTTAAGATGCGGGTACTTTTTAAATTTACTAAGTGCTTTAATTTTATGATTGCTCAAACTTTTATAGGTAAATTTTGACTATAAATCCATAATATAACAGTTGTTTAAAAACTTATATACTAATATTATGTGTTTCAATATTTCAATATCCTTATCTTGTTTATTATTAAAATTAGAAGATTTTTTTAAATATGGGCAGCTGTTAAAATTTAAATATAACTCAAAACCCACATTTGAATATTTCTAATACTGCTTTTAGTACCTATTTTTATAGCAGGTAAATTTCTAAGTTTTTAAATAAAAGTTTTCTTTAAAAGCACTGTTTTTGCGTGATTTATTACGATAAACATTAGTGTACGTTTGTTGGATGCTAAAGAAAACGTATGAATATCATTTTGATTTTAGTGATTATAATTGTATAGTCTTTCTAAAAGCACATGTGTAAAGTGTAAATTAAGAAAAAAAAAATAAAACACATATTGACATATGAAAGTAAAATCTTACTTTACTAAACCGGGTGCCCACAAAATAACTTTCCGACTGCCATTTTTCTTTATATCTTTATATATTATTAAAACTTGGAGGATTGTTATTCTAACGAAACGTCACTATTATGCATATAAGTTTTTCCATTTCTGGTTTAACCGATAATGACAAAAAATTTCGATTTTTAAAAGGAACACATGGTATATTTTTTATTTTTCAGATTTTATACAGGGTATCCAAGAATATGTAGGTAATTGCTCGAAATCTAATAGAAAACCTAAAAAATCAAAAAGCCCCCATAAATTTTTTTACGACCCTTTCTTGGAGATACAGGTAAAAACGAACGCCTCTAAAAATTGTTTTTTTTTAAGTTTTAAAATATAGGCGTTTATATTTTTTTTTTAAATAAATTATGATAAGTCTTTTAAAATAACCCCTTTAAAACATATTTGGCTTATTTAGTTTAGGGACGGACTGGCCTGACAATAATAGAAATTTTTATTAACACCCTGTATAAAAGGGCTTATTAACATCGATGAAGTCAACTGTTTCAGAAAAAAAATAGTTGGTTGGTAAAGTTTTTACTTTAAAAAGGGTGATTTCTTTTTAAAATTCAAATTAAGGAGGCAATTACTAAGCTTTTTAAAAAAAAATTATATGAACCATGTCTCAAAAATCTCTTTTGAGATAAAGGGTGGTAAAATTTTAAAAAATAAATCTTTTAAAAACTGTTTAACCATTTTGAATATTTAAAAAAATTTTGGCAAAATGAATGCATCAAGAAGCTTTTTTTGAGTGTACCACTTTTTTTTATTTTCATCAGTGGCGTTCGTACGGAATTTGATCTGCCTATTTTAGCGCGATGGTACGCCAAGATTTATCTTAAAATTAAAATTTTTTTTTGAAATCCCAATTATTTTAAGCAATGTTAAACACTTGTTTTTTTTTATTCCGATATATTTTTTAAAAATTAATCGGTAAAAAATATCCCACAGAAATATCTAGTTTTAAATTTTTTTAGGTAAAAACCGTGCGTGGACTTTATAACAGATTTATACTTGTTTTTTTTGATCCAACTTACGGTTTTCCCTAGAAAAAAAATCTAGATATTTTTTGCCTAGTGATATTTTTTAGATGTTGTTATGATAATGCAGAGAAAGGTTTTTTTTTTAACGAAAACCGTGCATCGGATTTAAAAAAAAAACTAATTAACCTTTCTTAAAAAGATTATGGGACTAAAAATATTAATCAAAATGATCAAATTCCCTACGAACGCCACTGATGGAATAAAAAAAAATGTGGGACCTACACTAAAAAAAATTCTTAATTTATAGTACATGTATGCCAAATTTTTTTAAAATATTCAAAGTATTTTAAAAGAATTTTAAAAATATATATTTCTTTTAAAAAAATTTTAAACCCCCTTGTATCTCAAAAGTTAAGACGTTTAGGGCATACGTTCATTGAATTATCTTTTTAGAATGGACTCAAAATTGACTTCCTAAGTATTGACATTCAATTAAAAAACACCCTGTATAATGTAAAAAACTTTACCAACCATATTATTTTATTTCTTGTAAACAGTTGATTTTATCGATGTCAATCAAGAATACCTTTTTTTGGTTTAAAGTTTAAGCTATCCACAAATAAAATTTTTCAGCCCTTATATTTTGGGGTTTTTTAAAAAATTTCTATTAGTGTCAGAGTGTCCGTCCCCGGCAAACCATTTCCCAAAAATGATTTAATGGGTTCATTTTTAAAAATTTTTCTAGTAACCTTAATTTAAAAAATATATTAAATTTGCCTAGTATTTTAAAAATTATTAAAAAAAAGATTTTGGGGAAAATCTGTTAAACTGTATCTCGAGGAAGGGTCGGGAAAAAGTTTTGGAAATTTGTCATATTATTTTTAGGTGTTTTACCTTAATCCGATCTCTTGATTATTCTGGGACATCTTGTATATCGTTTTAAGATGCATTATTTTTAAATAGTTTTGTTAGAGCTTTATTTCTAAATCAAATTTTAGTTGCTCATCCAGAGTACCATGATCATCGTAAAGTTACTCCACATACTTTATGAAAATCGTGTACAATTATTTGATATTTTGAGTTTAATACTAATTTTTAAAATTCTTTTATTGGTATATGATACACGTTTTTGTACAGGGTTTTTTATGATTTGGCTTGATTTTAAAGGTTATATTTGAAAAAAAAAAAACAAAAAAGTGGTTAATACAAAAGTTTTACCATTTTTTATGAAAATTTTAGAAGACATTTTTTCCTAAAAAACGGGAAAATAGAAAAATCGGGAATATTTTTTTTAAAATGGAACCCCCTATATTTTATTAAAAATATACAAGCTTTGCTTTTTTTTTTCTTTTTGAAAATATTTTACATGTCTATATTTGGATAAGCAGTTTTGTGGCAATTCGACTTTCAATTTTCATTTAACAAAGCAAATAAATTTACATAATATAAACAACACCAGTGCGTACACATTGTTATAGTTGTAGGGT
>JAHBCN010016643.1:0-19243 GCA_019359885.1 Listronotus oregonensis
AAAAGGTATTCCCAAAATCTTGGGAAATGAAAAGGGGCCGCCACGAGTGTTTTTTGCACACTAAAGTATTTTCATTCTTATTTTTATTATGGCGAAAGTTGGGATAAATATACTTTAGTGTGCAAGACTACCGGGGGGGCCCCCCTTAAAATTTTTATGTTGCGGAAAAATCCTTCTTATATATTATCTAGGCTGTTGTCAACGAGGTTAAACCCCCCGTTGGCTGTTTCAAAAAAAGTGGCCTCAGGAAAACATTCACTAGGAGACGCGGGGTGCTAAAGGAACCAATGACCTTGACCGCAATAAAAAAAAAGTTTAAAAAACGGGGTTTTTGGTTTGAAGGGCTTGGAATCACCATCCTCTTAATTTAGGAATTTGGGGAAACACCTTTGAAAAAGGGGGGTTTTTTTTCTCCAAGAAAATAAAATTTAAAAATAAAAAAAATTTTTAAAAGCGTTAAAGTTTAAAAGTTTACCGGGTTTTTTTTCCGGGGGAAAGTAAAAACATACTTAAATTTTCCCGTTTAGTTGATAAAAAAGGGGGGGTTAATAATTTTTAAATTTTAAAATTTAAAAAAAAAAAATTTTGGGTTTTTTATTTTTTTGGTTTTTTATTTTTTTTTTCAGGTTTCAAATTTTTAATTTTTTGGGTTTTTTGTTAACCCCAAAATAATTAAAATTTACAAACAAATAAAAAATTTTTTTTTTGGTTTAAAAACTTTAAAATTTTAAAAAAATAAAATTAAACCTAAAATTTATTTTAAAATTTTAAATTTTTTTAAAAATCCATGATAAAAATAGGAATGTACCGTGGATGTCTTCAGTAAACTAAGAGGCAGTTTATTAACATGGGATTTTAAGATTTAAATGTTTGTAAGGAAAAAAAAACCTTTTTGGAAAAAAAAAAAAGGGGGGGAATTCAGGTCCCCAGATTGTTTTTAAACAGGATGCATGAGGTAAAATTTTATAGTGGGCAAGACGGCGAACAGTTTTGCTTTGGATGAAATCAAGAATGCTTATGTCTAATGTGAAAGACATACAAAGTATACAAATTAGAAAGGAAGAAATTCTTTTAGCCTTAAAAGGGGAATCCAAGATTTTTTGAAGATGCTATTACTATGGATATAATGTGTTTATGTAAAATAAAGTTATTCTAGAAAACACAAAAGTAAAGGAGGACCCACAGACTCTTTTCGCGACAGCGAACATGACTGTGTGTTTTGGCGCTTTAATCCTATAGAAGGGGCAAAAAAGTTTTATAATTAAATTCTCTACAAGATAGGAATGGTTAAAAAAATTGCACAAAAGCAGAAAAAAGGGTGACATTTTAGGTGTTTTTTTTAACCACTTAATTTTTTTTGAGAACCTATGAAGTAGCAAAAATAAATTGTTAAATCCCAAAGGAGAGCAACTATCCCCTATAAAAACCCCCTCCCAATTTACCAGAGAAATTTTTTTTTTTTAATCAGAAAATAAAAAAGAAGTTACATTTCCCCTCTGGGTCACACTATATACAAAAAAAAAAATTATATTCTGTCCTAATTTTACATTTTACCGGGGAGAACAAAAGTTGTATATGCCTTTTTAACCAAAAAGCCTTCAATCCTCCCCTTCACCCCTATCACTCAAAAATCTATGCTTTCTTTGATTACAGATCATGAATAGGTTGCCGTTTTCCTATTGAGTTGAGTTTTATTTTAATTGTAATGCCTCTATGGCTGCCGCACAATTCCTAAAAACCATTTTCAAATAAACAAAAATATAAATACCTAAATCACTTTTTAATTAACTATGTCTCACTAGAAATTATTAATTTAAGTATTAATTAAAAACATGGTTATTTTTGGGACTTGAATAGATTTTAAATAATGACAAGTACCAGATAATACATCCAGGTCCTTGTGAAAACACTGGAGATTCCAAATTCTGTATTTTATATTTTAAGTATTTACATCTTTTGGGATGATAAATAAAAAATTAAATACTTTTTTATGGAATCATACAAATGAGGCAAATAGACACAAAAATATTTATAGTTTTGGTACCTTAGTTCTTTTTTATCTTTGAACAACCTACAAAGGCTTAAACCTTAAGTACCAATGTATAGTGGTCTTCCTAAGTAAAATTAGAAGTAGTTTATTAATGGTAAATAACACTTACTTTTGGATATTTGTTTAAGCTTTTTTCTCTCTTGGTTGTATAAAAACCCTTTTCCACAAACTTAAAAACCTATGCTGCTTTGTTTACCCAGAAACCTTAACAGAGTTATTAGCCATACCTAGGCTGATTCAATAAAGTTTAATTTTAGGGATATTGAAAAAAAATTTTATTTTTTAAAAATTTTAAAAAATATGATGTTAATAAGAATTTTTTAATGTTTTTTGAAAAAAGGGTTTTCCAGGGGCCGACCCCGAATCTAAAATCAGTTAGGCGAAAAATTAAGAATTTGTGTAAAAACACAAATAATTTAAAAAAAAAAAAAAAAATTAAGATGAAGAAAATCACTTTTTGGTTTTGTGATTTCTATTTATTTGCACCCTCTGGCAGCTTCCGGTTTTGTTAACTTCTTAAACAAATATTTGTATAAAAATAAAATTTTATTATATTTTTTAAATGCAGGGAAAGACGAGTTTTTTTTTTCCTATTTTTTTTTATTTAAAAGGAAAATTTTAAAATAATTAAAAAAATAAAATTTTTTTTTAACAAAAAAATTTTATGTTTTTTTTAAAAAATTTGAACAAACTTTTTTTTTTGTGTTTTTTTAATAATTTAATTTTTTTTTCCCTGTTAATATAATTTTTCTTTTAATGGAAAACCCCCAAAATAACTTTTAATTTAAAAAATACTTTTTTTTTTTTTTTTGCCTATTTTTAGAAAAATTTTTAACTAAACCAGTTTTTTGTTTTTAAAAACCTAATTATGAATTAGGAACCATTTACAAATGGAATCTTACAATTAAAGAAAAAAATGTATTTACAAAATATAAAATTAATTTTACTTCCATACTATTTTTAAAATTATATAATATAAAAAAATAGAAATTTTAAAAATTTTTTTTTTTGAATCTAAAAAAAACGTAAAAAAGGTATTAAATAGGAAAAAAAAACGAATGCGTAATTCAAGATTATTATCTTTAATGGTATTTGTTTTAGCAGATATTAAAAAAAAATCAATTTGTTAATAGTTTGTTTGATTGTTGAGGGCAACATTTGTTGCTGCCAAACTTTTTCTTTCTTCATAGGGCGCCCTTTTCAAGTACCTTCGGGTATCCTTCAGATCAGCCTTTTCTAAGCAGTTCGCACCAAACATATGTTTAAGGCGCCTTCCATGGGGGGAAAAAAAAAACAAAGGGTTTTTTTAAACCTTTTTTTCCGTTTTTACGGGCCCGTTGGCGTCTTGATAAGGAAGCTTTGGTCTTGAGGGGGGGTCCCGGGCCCAAACGCACGAAAAACTGGTATTTAAAAATTATCACTGATATTTTTTATTAGTTGGGACAGGAAAAAATTTTTTGTGAGTTATTGGGATAATCCGTTTTTAAAAACGGGTGCTAAAAAAATTTTTTTTTTTAAATGTCTTATTTAATAGACTATAAAAAGGGGAAAAAAATTAAAAAAAATTGTAAAAAAAAAAAAACCTTTTTTGTCTAAAAGATTTTTTTAAAAAATATATAATGATTTTTTTTAATAATGATTTATATAAAAAAATTTTAAATCAGTTTGTTTCTGTAGTAGCCTTATAATATAAATAGATAATTTTTTTTTAAAAACACCGCCCTAAATAAGTCGAAGAGTTTAACTGTAACTTTAAAGTTTGGGAAACCCAAATAGCCCCCTTTCTCCTTAAAAGCATGCCCAATTAAAAATCCCTTTTTAAACCGGGGTTTGGAGGGGGGGGGGAATATATACCCCCGCCTTTAAAAGGGGAAATTTAAAAAAGAAGGCTGCTGTGAACACAATTGTTGGCGGGGGGCGGTTTTTAAAACTTTTAAAATTTTTGTATTTTTTTGGGGGTTTTTTTATAGTTTAAAAAAAAAATATCATCGGGTTTTAATTATCTTAACCTCAGAATCGGAAAAAAAATTAAAATTTTTAAACCCCCGCCCCTCGGGGGGAAAATTTTTTAAACGGGGTCAAAATAAGACAAAGACTTTTTTTTAATTAATAAAAATGAAAAAATTGGAAAAACCGCCAAAAAAAAGAAAAAAATTTAAAAATGGGTTTTTAAAAACCAAAAAAGTTGAGGGAAAAATTTCGGCTCAAAAAAAATTTTAATTTTTAAAAACTAAAAAAAAACCCCCCAAAAGGGGGAAAAGTAAGGGGGTTCCCAAACCGGGGAAGGGGGAAACCCGTAGGGTTTTAAAAAAGGCCCCCCCGGGGAACCCCCTTGGGGTTGGGGCCCCAACCCAAATTCCCCCCCCCCCCCTTTTTTGGTTTTAGCAAGTCCTCACTAGTGTTTCCCATGTTGGCTATCAGGGTTTTGTTTGGGGGAATTTTTTTCACCCCGGAAAACTGGCACGGAGGGGGGGTTTAAGAAGTGACTGAGAAGCGGGGGCCCTTTTCCCCAGTGACTGGGGGCCAAACCAAATCGGTTTTTTTTTAAATGGCCCGGGAAAAACCCGGGGTGGGGGGGGACCCCCTTTTCCCTTGGGACCATCCAAAAAAAATCCCAGCCCCAAAAATTTGGGTTTTTTGGTTTTTTTTGGGGGGGCCTTTTAGACCCGGATCAACCCAGATGGTCCTGGGATCAGGGGTTTTGGGGTGGTTTTTTTTTTGGGAGGTAGATTTTTTGGGGTTTTTTTTTTGATAAAAAAACCCCCGGGGGGAAAATTGAATTCTTTTTTAATTTGCATGTTGGGTACAAAGGGGGGGGTTTTGGCCCCATTTCTTACATGGGGTTTTAAAAAAAGGGGGATGTATGACTTTCCCCGGTACCCCGGGGGGAGGGGGCAAAAAGGACATATTTGGGAAAAATTGGGTTTAGTTTAGGGGGAAAAGTTTTTTTTTTAAAAGTTGGCGGGCTGTTCCTGTGTAGGAGTGGTAGTAGTTTGGGAATGGGCCATGCGACCCTCTGTGGTTTTTTTTGGTGCGGGAACGTGAGACGAGAATCAAAAATGACCCCGGGGGGTTTTTTTGGGTCGGTCCGGGGGAATGGCGTGGTTGTTTAGGATGACGTTGTTTTCCGGGCGTATGCGTCTGCGATGAATAAGAAGGGGGGGGGGTTTTTTGTTAGGGTTGATTTTAATCTTTCAAGAATTGCAGAATTCATGGAGATTATTTGTCGCCTCTTGAAGTCGGCGAGTGACAAAAGTAGGGTTTGGGAGCGTGCAAGGGGGGGGTGTCGTCGGCATATAATGCCGTGTGTGTCAGATTCGAGGCAGGAATGTCATTTTATAAACACTAAACAAGTGGAAAGGCCCCCTTTGCGGTACGCCGGTTTTCTAGTGTTCTGGGTGTGGAGGGGGCTGAGTTGACTCTGACTTGAATTTGTTTTTCTAAGATATGATTGAATAATTTTAATCATATAGGTCGGATAAAGGTTGTACAGCTTGAATAACAGTCCATTATCCCCAAACCCCTTTTTGAAAGCCTTTTCAACATCGAATAGCCAACCCCCCCTTCTCTTCTGTTCAGGCCCTCGGTGGAGCTCAACAAAATCCCTTTTTGTTCAACACTGTGTTTGGGCGCAACCACAAAATAAAAAACACACAAGGCAAAACAATTTAAAGGGTTTAAAACGGCGCAACGACAAAAAAAAAGTAATTCGCTTGGGGGCAATAAAAGAACGGCACACCCCGGGGGGGGTTTCATAAAAAAAACCCCCCCGTCTTTAAAGAAAACAAGACTTTATTTCAAAAAATAATGTGTTGCCCCCACAAACTGTGTCTAGGTATCACATTACAATATTTTAATTTTTTTTCTGGACAGAATCGAGCGAGCTCCCGACAGTTATTTTCATAATGGGCCATACACTTTTTGATCGAATACGCCATAGTATTGGGCTTCCATACTCCTTTAAACTTCCTTGGCTAAATTGCACTCGTAGAGACGATAAAGAATGTAACGCAGAGTTACTATCCCAGACTAGTTTTGAACGTAGAAGTGTATAATTAATAAAGCATTTAGAAACGATTTTAAGGAACTCTTAGCGTAAAATATTCCTTTAATCTCCAATGTAGCCAATCACATTGCTTGTTTGGCCATTTTAAGAATTACCTTCTTAAAATTGTTTGTGCAACCGGCCATAGGAATTTATTGTAATATTTACGAACGCAGCCCAGGATAACCACCGTTTTTGGTTTTACACCCGTGAAGTCACGCTCTAAAAGCAGTGTTGCCAGATCTACCGTTTTAGCGATAGATCTACCGTTTTAATGGTCAATCTTCCGTTCTACCGCAAAGTCATCAATTTCCACCGCTAAAAAGTACACTCGATTTGATTTAAAATAAACATGTAAATAGAGGCTAAATATTTTCTTTTAAATTAATAAGCATATGAGAGAGAAATGAGATATTATATACCCCTCCTCTCGGGTTCCAACGTGCTGATTATACATACTCAATTATGCGTGCTGATTGTTTGGCCTCTTCCGATCGATAAAAAATTATAATACATGCATAGCATTGTTGGATCAATACAGTTAAAATAATATAGTAAATGTTTCAATTTAAAATTTAATTAACAATTCTTGAGTTTATCCAAAATAGGCTTATTTTTATCCTTTACTTATATGTAACTTTGCTTTTAAACAATAAAACATTTTGTTAAATTTTTCCTAATTATTTAATTTTTAATTACCTTACTAACAATAGGTGCGTATGGACATCTAAAAAACAAAAATTGAAAAGAAAAATCTACCCTTTTATTTTCAAATCTAGTTATTTGTTATTTCTACCGCTTTTTAAAATTTTGACCTGGCAACACTGTCTAGCAGAGCTGTTGGTGAAGTAAAGTCCTTATAGGAAAACTCATGACCGTAGGAAGTATCGTGTTTTTGTCTCGGGAACTGGAGAATGATTCCTAGAAGTCATTACATTTCGGCACGGGTAAACGCGGTCGGGAGGTGACATGGCTGCCGAAAGTAACGCCTTTTTGACAGAAAAGGTTATGTCTTCATTGCTTGTGCGCAAATCGCGAGAAAACACCGACGTGTCTTTGACACCTTAAATAAAATCTGGAAAATTATAAACTTTCTTATTTGAAGTAGTCGGGAGCTTCGATACGGTTTCGACCGGACTACGTCGGAGTTCCTAAGGAATATGTCTAGCTCCTCTCTTAACCCGATTTATTGGGAGTGTAACCAATGTGGAAGGGTTACTCGCCTCTTGGTAAGCTTTAAAGGGGTGAGGGCGAGCTGGCAACTGCCTTGCAGCAGCGCTACAGGCAGCGCCATAAACCAGAGAAATAGAGAAGAGGAGAAACTATAGGCCTTTTCATCATGTGACAAGCGCAAGCGCAGTCGCCATGTTGAAATAGCGGCAATTCAAAAGTTTCGTACTGTTTTGATCGACAATGGCTGGGAATGCAGTATTATCTCCCAAATTAAATCATTTACTGGAAAAAATCGTTGATGGTGCTTCACTGACTTATAATTTAGTTGAAGCTCATAATTGTACGCAATTAAAAAGGTAGCTTAAATGTCATGGACGTCTTTAAAAAGGAAAAAGAAGTGAGCTGATTGAGAGGTTAGACATCATTACTTCTTTACTATACAAAAAGTATCTATAATTTTATTCTAATTAGGCCTACCACATATGTAATTGTAATATTGATTAAATTGTATTGTATTTAAATGATTTATAGCGTGTATCATTCTTACATACTCCATAACAACACCACTTCTTCGTTCCTTTTCGTACTGATATCATTATAATAATCGATTAAAAAAACCTATTTGCTAATTAAGGCACTTTTTTCTTTATTTTCGTATTGCTTTTCTTCAATAACTATACTTTCTTTAGTATTTTTTTATTTTAATTATGTGTTTACAGGCCCTTTAACATGCATGTTTACAAAAAACAGTACGAAAAAAATGGCCGATACTGACGCATGCGCACAAAAAAATTGTGATGAAAAGGTCTATAGGCCAACCGAAGAAGACCGAACGAATTCGTTCGTGTTCTCGCATGTTCCGACGCTTGTCGGTAAATCCGCGAATCATCAAAGAAAATTCGTGCTCAATGTAAACGGTGTCTAGTTAGTAGCGAGCGAATTCGCTCTTAGCAAACGAAATTTATGGGCTGCGTTAATATAATAAAATTGTATGTTTGCAGGTAAATAATTAAGTAGATTTTAATACTTATTGGTATTTATAAGTCGTTTAATATAGACCAATACAGAATGGAGTGGACAAACGAGAACACCCTTCAATTAATCGAATTATATAGAAGCAAACCGTGCTTATGGGATCCAAAATCAAATTTGTACAAAATAACCAACAAGAAAATTGATGCGTGGACTGACATTTCTTCAGAATTAAATTGCGATGTGGATGAAAATAAAAAGAAAATAAATTCGCTTCTTGCATCATTCAGGCGAGAACGCCAAAAATCTGTCACAGACATTCTACAAAAGTTTGTTTTTGGCCCAAGTTATCGCTTGTTAAATCCATTAACAAAGCTTTGCTCCCTGTATGGTTTCTTCTCTTTAACAAATTAAAACACCATTTTCTTTTATTTTTTTACGTTTTGCAAAGGCCCGCTATAACTACAAAACTGGCAGCGCTAATTATAACGTCGTCATCTGTTTCCGACGACAGATGAGTTTCACGGATCGTTTGCGAACGAGGGAGCACAAACGAATTCATTCGTTCGTTCGTTCGCTCGTGTTCGCACTAATTTAAGCGCTCCTATAGCAGTCTTTACTATTACCTCTACATTGTAGTTGATCATACATTTTCATTTATTCGTCCGATGTCAGCGCTAACCGTCGCCATCGGTCGCCTTATTAGTTTTGATAAAAGTACCTTTTTTGCTACGAATTCCCGCAGAAACATTCATAATACTTAAACTACAAGGCGGTTAAACAAAGGGATATCCTGTTTTGCTTTTTATACCTATGATACCTATTTGTTTTTCCATTTCATTGAATTTCTAAACTTTCATTTTCTGGCGATTTTTAAATTTTTCTATGTACTTGTTCTACCACACTATTTTTTATGCTAAAAGTCGGTGGTACTTTAACATAATAGGGCGGTAAAATATTTTTATCAATTTAACTATATCGCAACATTTTAGTTACATGAGTGAACAAACATTCAAATTTTTTAATAATTTTTAAATTTCGCATACTATTATTTTTAAATTTTACCAATAAAATCCAGAAGTGGCTAATTTGTTTTCATAATACAGTCAAAATCCTTATTATGGCGAAGTTTAATTTAAAATTGTAAAATATTGAAGAATGACCCTTAAATTTTATTAAATTGTTTCAGCTTTTGGGCGAAATAAGTCTCTGTACTTCAGAACATATTGGAATTACATTTTTAGTTGAAATTGTTGACATTTTTCGAGTTTATACTTTTCTACGCACCGAAGCAGCACTTGGTGGAACACAAAATTGTAAAATATTAGGTATCTAAAATGCCGGCCAGCCATCCAAGGGCCCAAGATTTAAAGAACATAATCCATGAAGATTGCAACAATGCCTCTATCCTTGAAAGAGTCACTTGATGAAGTCAGAAGTCGGCTAATATGAAAAGTCACCCCTGATTTTTACATGTAAAACAAATTTAGATGTACCAAATGTAAAGAACTGGAATTACTTTCAGCATACAAGCTGTTTTATTAAGTTGTAAAAGAAAAATGTATATGCAACTTTAAAAGAGAAGTGGGCGCATTACACGATTTTGAAATTTGTTAATTCACAACATTCTCTTTTTTGAAGGTTGTCTGGTGGGAAGTTTTAACTTAAAAATTAAGGTTCCTACATAAATGAATTACATTGGTAATCAGCGCCCAAAAAAACCCTGTATACTAAATTTAAATAAAATCGGTTTGGGCCATAAGTAAAAATTACATTAAAAAAATATTTTAATTTAAAATTCTTAGACCTAAATTTTATTAAATTGTTTAGTTGGCGAAATAAGTTCTGTACTTGAACATATTGGCATTTATTTTTAGTTGAAATTGTTGACATTTTTTCGGTTATACTTTTCTACGCACCGGGGCAGCACTTGGTGGAACACAAAATTGTAAAATATTAGTATCTAAAATGCCTGCGCCAGCGCATCCAGACGGCCACCTTAAGATTTAAAGAACAACATCCAGGAAGAAATTGCCAACATAATGCCTGCTATCCTTGAAAGAGTCATGAGAAGCGCCAGAAGTCGGTTTACTCAATGTATCGAGAATTTGGGACGTCACCCACGTGGATTTGCTCTTCAAAGCAATGTAAAACAAAACTTTAGGTATGTACCAACATTGTAAAAACTAAATTAAAACTTTCTGATTCATAAAATGCGTTTTATTAAGTTTTGAAAAAAGAAAGATATGCTGCCGCACCCTGTACAAAAGAGGCAGGGGCGCATTTCCCTGAATTTGGATTTGTTAATTCACAACATTCTCTTTTTTTGAAGGTTAGGTCTGAGTGGGAAGTTTTAACTTAAAAATTAGAGGTGTCCGACAAAATTTGAATTTACATTGGTAATCAGCGCCCAAAAAAAACCCTGTATACTAAATTTTAATAAAATCGGCCGTGGGCCCGATAAGTAAAAAATTACATTAAAAAAAAATATTTTAATTTAAAATTACTTACAAATATGAAGGGACACCTACATGTCGACATGTTTCGATGATTCTCGTCAGGGCATATTCAGAAATTTTGTTTCTTAATATATTTATCTTGAATTATGGAAATGTATGCGGAACGGACTTGTGAAAACTGTTGCAAGACAGGACTTAAATTGTTGTACATGGGGAACTGACTGGACATCTCATATCACATTTTCTTCGAAGTATGATCTAAAAACAAATTTAACTTAAGAAAATAAGTTAAAAACATTCCTGGGGTGAAATTACAAAGTAAACGTGGACTGAGATCTTGAATATGCCAATAAATTTTATTATATATACCTAAACTAGGGTTTAGTAAAGAAACCCACGCACAAAATTGGACGATTTTTTAAGTTGCAATGTAAATAAATAAATAATATTAATTTATAAAAATAAAGGCAGTAAATGGAATAGATCAACAGATGTTTAAATATATGAAATAATTCTGCTAAAAAGTAGATTAGATTAGATTATTTGAGCGGAGATGGCGAAAAATGACCTCCACCACTGCAACCTTACTAGATTTATTGTGGTTTCTCCTATCGTTGTTTAGAGTACCTTGTCCAAGCCCGTCTTCTTAACTAGACTTCAGAGTCTGACACTGGCCACTCCATATACTGCCGGTTTTGGCTTCTCCTCACCAAGCCTAGTAAACCTAAGCCTGCATAGTGCTTCCAATGGCACCACACATGTAGGCTGTTTCTTCAGCCTCCTGGCAGAACCTACACAGGCTATCCTCCACAGGTTATTCCTTTCCAGGTGCTTGTTGAGTTTACAATGTCCCGTTAGTACCGTTATCCTTACGACCTTACGGCTGTGGCTGAGTAGGTCCGATGTAAACTTGGCCTGTCGTTGTCCTGGTGTTTGTACCCACCAGCTTTGAAACTGTCTGTCTACCCAACTCTTAATAGATGCTTTGAAGAGACCTGCCGAGAGACCGCAGAATGGCTCCGGGCCTATCATTTCCGCGGCTGATCCTCTTTTGGCTAGGTCGTCGGCCTCTTCGTTGCCTGGATGGCCCTCGTGGCCTGGTACTAGGGTTGCCAGATGTCCTGGATTTAGAAGGATGTCCTGGATTTGAGGCTTAAATTTAGCGTCCTTCGAAGACCTTTGGAAGGACGCCTAATGTCCTGGATTTCTTAAATGCCTAAATTTCAATTTATTTCTAAGCTTTGTAACAATACGGCGCCATCTTTTGTTTAATGGAAACAACTCCGTTATATGAACCACATATTGCTCTTTAATTAGGGTTTATGGAGCGCGCAGGCGCGTTTCTTCCACACTGCCGACTGAGAGAGTTTTGGGGATTCCCCAAAGTGTAGTCGTAGATTTAAAGGCCGTAGCTGTGGCCGTATATGATGATAGAACATATCGGTCGTAATTTTTTTTCGGGCTGTCAAAAGTTTTTGGGCAAGTGATTTAGATTACCTTAAAGTATTTTGTGATTAAATTTTTTGCTATTACGTAGGAATTGATAGGTAAGTTTAAAGGAATTAAATAAATCGGTGCAATTTATTTTTATGGTACTTAATTTTTAGAGTTTTTTTATTATGGATGTGAAAGTGGAAGATCCAACTACATCAGCAAAAAAAGCGAAACGTATAAATAAATACAGAAAAGAATGGTAAAATACATTTACTTGGCTTAAACACGATAATGAAAGAATTTTTTCTTTATGCAATGCAGCCTGACGCGACAGTCGCAATAAACTTTTGGTTGACCACGTAAAAGCGGAGCTTCAGATAAAAACAAATTTTAATTTAACCTGTCAAGAATTTTAAAATATGGCAGTTAAAAACAAAAAGCTCTTGGAAGCCGTCCGTTCTAATAAAAATATTCTGTATCATAACACATTTTTTTAAAGCACTTTTAAGTTGTTATTTTGTTAGAAAAAGCTTAGCTTTTGTTCGTTTTTTGCATAAAATGAATTCTGTTTTAGTTTTTAAAAAATGTCCTTTTTTATTTGTGTCTGTCCTTCCTTTTTTAAACTTGTGTCCTGCGATTTGCAGATTTAAACCTGGCAACCTTACCTGGTACCCAGGCTACCGTTAAGTTTGTTTGCCAAGCCGACTTTTTCCAGGGCCTGTATACAGTCCCCGACTAGTTTGGAATTAACTTTTGGGGAACTGATGGCCTTCAGGACCGCTTGGCTATCTGAGTAAATGACGATATTTTTTCCTTTACTCCCTTTTTCTTTAATCCTCACGGCGCAATGCACTATTGCTGCGATTTCCGCTTGGAAAACCGTGGCGTGCTGACCGAGACTTAAGATTACCTATTCTCTAGGCTTATCTCCATAGATGCCAGCTCCTACACCCTTGTTGGTCTTGGAGCCATCTGTATACCAGATATGATCGGCTTTGATTGGAGGGCCTCCCTTCCAGTCCTCCCTATCTGGTATGACAATACGAAAGTGTCTATTGAAGATGAAACGAGGGGTTATCCTGTCTGAGGGCATCTCAAACAATGAGCTGACCTCTTGGTCCTCCTCTATTTCCCATCTTGGAGTCCTTCGGTGTTCTATAATTGGACTTTGACCTCCTTTGAGCCTATAGAGTACCGCCTTTACTTGTCCCTGTATGTAGATGTGGAGTGGCGGCAGGTTTAGCTGCACTTCCAGGGCTGCGGTTGGAGTTGTTCTCATAGCTCCCGTGATGCATACGCATGCTAGCCTTTGCACACTTTGAAGTTGTCTGGTTGCTACGGTTTGAGACCCTTGCCCCCAGGCAACTGAACCATAGGTTATCATGGGTCTTATTACCATTTTATACAACCACATGTTCATCTTTGGGTTGTCCCCAGCTTTTTCCACAAAGTCTGCGACATCTCCCGAGGGCAATTTTTGCCTTCTGAACAAGTTTGTTGAGGTGTAGTCCCCAGTTCATCTTTTGGTCAAAAATCACTCCACTGACCGCACTTAGTGCTCTTTTCTTTGTGAAGGAAACAATAACGGTCTTTTGTAGATTAACCGACAGGCCTTCCTCCCTGCACCATTCGTCTACGATGTCAGTGCGTTTTGCGTCCTTTCTGAAACAAAGTCTAAGTGCTTACCTCTAACTACGATGGCTATGTCGTCTGCGTAGCCGAGGCAGCGAAACCTCTCTTTTGCCATTTCTGCCAGAAGGTCGTCGACTAGGATGGCCCAGTATAATGGTAATAGAACACCTCCTTGTGGGCAGCCCCTCCCCACCTCAGCTTCTATGGTGTCCTCGCCCAAGGTGGATCTAATGACCCTGTTTCTGAGGCTGGCCTCCATCCAGTAGCATATGGTGTGCGGGATGTTCCGTGTAAGAGCCTTCATTAACGATCCTGTTGGAACGTTGTTGAACGCTCCCTCTATGTCTAGAAATGTGCCAAGCGCTATCTCTTTGTCATCGATTGACTTTGTCAAGAGTCTGCTCAGATCGTCCAGAGCGGAGTCCGCAGACTTTCCTGATTGATAGGCATACTGGCGGTCACTTAATGGGTATAGTGATAGTATGTTATCCCTTATGTATCTATCCACAATTTTTTCCAATGTTTTGAGCAGGAACGAGGATAGACTTATAGGTCTATATGACTTAGGCGTTTGGTCTGAAATTCTGCCTATCTTTGGCAGGTAGACTACTGTAGCCTTTAGCCATATTTTTGGTATGTAGCCCCAGGCAATGCATGCTCTGAAAATTTTGCAGAGATGCGGCAGTAATATGGCCATGCCTTTTTGGAGCAGTACCGGGTAGATTTCATCCGGGCCTGGCGACTTGTATGAGTGAAACTCGCCTATGGCCCATTTGATTTTTTCATATGTTACCACTTCCTTTGCCTTATCCCAGTCTTCCTTTAGGGGTCTTCTGGGATTGCGGGCTTGTTTTCTTGGCCGAAGTTGATCAATTATGGTTGATCCTGGAAAGTGGGTGTTAATCAATAGCCCTAGGGTTTCCTTGTTAGTGCTCGTGAAGGCCCCGTCCGTTCTTTTTAGGGGGCCGGGAGCACTCACAGTACCTTCTCTTGCGAGGACTCTGTGGATCCTGGCGCATTCCGGGGTTTCTGTGATTTGTTCACAGAATTGTTCCCAGGAAATTCTTTTCGCCTTGCGGATCTCTTTGTTGTACTGCGTAAGTTTCGTTTTGTACGTTATCCAGTCTTGGTTGAGTTTGGCCTTGTTAAATAGCCTTCTCACCTCGGATCTAAGAGCCTCTAGGTGACTATTCCACCAGACTGTTTTATTTCTTTGTTGTCTTGTTTGTTCTGGACAGTTTTCTTTATAGGCCGTTTTTATTGCCTCATTTAGTTGGTCTACTGCCAGATCAAGACCCTTCGTTGTGAAGATTGTTGCCGTGCCCCCCTTGAGTGACTCCTCTAGTGCTCTTTCATAGCCTTGCCAGAGTGTCCTCCTTGGGTTACGGAATTTCTTGACGGCTAGTCTAGAAATTGTTATATCAAATCTGATGTGGCGATGATCTGAACACGATGGTTCGTCAGAGACATGCCAGTTTGTGATGGTATCACTGACATCATGGCTACAAAAAGTAAGGTCAAGGACTTCACGCCTGGCTGATGTCACAAAAGTGGGTTCTATGCTTATGTTAGCTATGTCTAACCCTTCACTTATAATAAATTCATGCAAGGACTCACCTCTACTGTTTGTATTGGTGCTTCCCCAGATTGTGTTGTGGGCGTTGACGTCACCTCCAACTATTACTTGTTGTCTTCTTCCTCTGCAGTGGCCTATGATGTCCTCCATTAGGGATGGTGGACAGGTCCTTTCTTCTCTGGGGAAGTAGACGCAGCAGACTACCCAGGTCTTAGTCCCTTCCTCTGCTGTTGTTGCGGTTGCCTGTACTGTAACAAAGTCCCTAGAGCAGAGCTCCGGGATTAGTGTACAGCTGATGTTATTACTATTATAAAGAATACAAGCTCTTGGGTTGTTATCATGATATAGTAACTTACCTACAGATGGATTGAGTCCTCTGATGGCTCCGTTGTTTAGCCATGGTTCCTGTACAAGGGCGATATCCAGGCCTTCTTCTTGGAACCTTCTACACAGCACGGCTGAGGCAGCCTTGGCATGGTGAAGGTTCACTTGGATCACCTTTATGGTATCCATTGTAACTATGAGGGGCTGGGGGATCGACTCCTCAACAGGGCCTCCCCCTCCTCCGTGGCGGTGTCCATTTGCTGATAGACTGTATGTCTTTTCAGCGGACTAGTGCCACCTTGAGCAGAAGGCTCGTCAGTATCGACCTCCCGTTCCCTCTCCTCCGGTGCTGTGGGTCCGGCCTTCGATGTACTGGCCTCGGGTTCCTCAGCGGTCCTTTGTGTGAGCCCGGCCTTTGATGTGCTGGCCTCGGGGTCTTCAGCAATTTGTTGGACTTTTTTGTCCTGCTTTTTCCGGAACTTGAGCTTTCCGAATCCGAAGTATGGGCTCATGTTCAGTTTTTCCAGACCTTCGAGGGACTGTTTGTCCATGGAGAAGGTCCAGAGTTGGCCTTTGTCCTTTGGGACTGCTCCCCAGGACTTCCACAAGTTTATGTTTAGGCCTTTATTGCCTACCGATATCCTTTTTAGGATTCTTTCAGCTGGCATTCTTTCCCCCCGTTCATCCGGGATGAAAACGGTGCAGGTGACTGGCTTTGGCAAGTCCTTGTCTGTCAGTGCCTTTAACACTGCTCCCTCCCAGGGCTTGAGTGTTGGCACCGTCTTTGTTAGCCATTCTGCGCTGCTTTTGTCAGCGCAGGTGACTTCGAGGTATCCCGGCCTGTGGTTGCATTTTTCAAAGCTTACAACCTGGCCATCTGGGATGTTGTCGTAAGCGTTCAAAATTGAAGCTTGGACTTCCTCCATCCTTTCGGTCGTCAGCTGGTCTTCTGGGTAGCCTTCGCTGACGATAGCAACTTTCTCGCTGCTTGCTGCAGCCTTGTACGACATGCTAGTCGTAGTGGCCGGCTTTGTTGGCTTGTCTCCTCTCGGCTTTTTGAATTGCCTTTTATGGGGAGTACTGTCCTCGGATCTCATCCTTTTTTGGGTTTGGCTGGCTGCTGTGGTCTGTTCAGTGGCCTTCGAGTCCTTTGCCTTACCCATGCGTTTTGCGTGTGCGATGAAGTTTTCCTTGATCACGGCACGTTTAGCCTCAGCGTGGCTTTTGCCTGTTTGGATCAAGGCTCGCACACGAGCTCTAGAACTCCCTGACAGATTGGCCTTAATGACCTGTTCATCTGTCAGGTTGTCAATCTCCTCTATGGAGTTTGCCTTGTAGCTGGTCGTGGCTAACTTTTCGCCTGTGACCTTGCCTGGTTGGTTTTTCGGTTGTTTTCTACCCATATAGTTCCCACGAGTAGCTGGGGAAGTATTCGGTCCATCCAGCCAGAGCCCCGCATGGCTGGATAAGGCATGCGATACAGGGGGGTGCTGCCTGGTGCCCCCGGGGGAACGTTCGCGATCACATATGTCCTTGTGACATCCAGCCTTCGGCACGTTGCCTTCCACCTTGGCTTAGGATTGTGTTTAAATGTATGTGTTGTGTGTGTGAGCGTGATGGTGTGTGTATTGTGTACCTGTGTGCTCCCTCCTCTTTTTCCGGGCTTGGGACCGGTCACTTGGTCGGCGCGAAAGGCACTCCGCGACAATTGTGCTTAGCCGAGGAGCGCCGCAATGCCGTCCAACTGAGCAGAGTTTGCTAAAAAGTAACACTTTACTATTCTTGCTTCTCCATGAATCTTGCAGAACAGCTTAGTAACTGCGCATGCTATTTTTTTAGGGGACTAGAATAACTGTAGCCCCATCTTTTATTTAAATATTACTAGAATATTACAGGATAAATACTGTGTGTTTTGGATAGAAAAAGAAAATACAGTTGACACAATCACAACAAAGTTTCCTTAATTTAGGTTATAATAAACGAAACATTGTATTAACTTACTAGAATATTTCTTTATTTAAACAAGACATAACCAAAAATTTTAAACAAGATGGTGATCCATCAATTACCGTTGGTTTGTATTGGTTTTATCCCCAACATCAGCAAACATAGTAATAAAGACTTTCATAAAAATCTACAAAATGTAAAAGTGTATTAATACTTTAAATCTATTATATATATGGACAATAATTCTATATTTTTCTGCATAAAATTTGTAAAAATTTAAAAAAACAAATGCTATATATGGCGAATGCCCGGTTTATTTAAAATAAGTAGTGCCATCTCTCGAAATAATCCAAATTTGCACGACATAACATATAGAAATTTATCATTTTGCCGATACCGTTCACGCACTGTTAGATGGCAGAATTAGTTTGTTAACAGATAATTTTACTACTCGTCATAGGTAGCGCCAGTAGAAAGTACGGTAGCAGACGCAGTCTAATGTGTATCCCCGTAAATTCTAAAAAATCGGTAGCCCCCAACTTTGTTAGGGCGAACATAGTTTTGTGTCAAATCATAAAAAATAGTATTTTAACAAGAACTTAAAAATGTAAGGGTTTAAAGTCTTATCTTGGTGTGTGCTATTAAACCAATATTTAAATGCAGGGTTTGTGTCAATTATCTGTGTACAATTTTCTCAAAATTAGTAGCTTTTTTTCTTGGGACGATCCATCAAGGCTTAAAGCAAATACTAGGAGGCAGTTTATAAACATGAGCTTTAAAAAGAAGAAGGTCTTTAGGGCAAACCTCTGCTGGCAAAGAATATTTAATATAGGGAGGAGAAACAAATAAAGTGGGAAGTGTGAGGAACCTTGAGATGGTGTATAAAGTGAAGCATAAGCTTAGCACTGCTATTGGGGGCTGCAATTATATTGGCTAATTCTTCGGACTAGAAGCCGTGGAAATATCTTTAAAAAATTGTAATGGTACAGCTCCTTTGTGGGCTAGAGGGCGAACGGCTCTATTTAAGAAAAAATCAAGAATGCTAAGAATTGTGGGAGACGCCACTCCCTAGACATTGAAATAATATTTCAAAGAGAGTCTAATGTAGGATACATACTGATTAAAATAAATGGATTAGAAGATGCTCATTTGTCTATAGAGTCTTTTCGCGACAGCGAACGTGATTGTGTTTATGGCGTCTTAATCCTACAATTAATTTAAGGTCATGTAAAAGAGATGTCTGCATTACCTTGCGCCTATTTTCTTCTGTAGGTTTAGGATTGGCTTAGAAAACTGAATATGTTACTATCGTCCATGAAGACATTCAGTGGGTGCCACTGGGTCACCCCAGGAATAACTTGGTGAAGGCTAAAAGAGTGACCCTTGACAAACCCTTCTATCCTGAATCTGAGGCAAATAGCTGTAATGCCAAAATGTACCATTTTAAATTTTTACATAAGATTCTTAATCAGCATCACATTGACTTTCGGAAATAAAGATAAAGAATTTTAAAATATCTGCCAATTAAAATCTTTAAATAAAGAAATACACCTAACATGTGCTTTTAACCAAATTATACATTTTTTGGTAACGATAGAGTGGGCTCAACCAAGAATTCGTTGGCTGAACCT
>JAHBCN010016644.1:0-19176 GCA_019359885.1 Listronotus oregonensis
TATTTTTTTAAAATTTTGGGTTGCAGTTCGTATTATCCCATTTTCCTTTAAACAGCGTGGGATATTCTTTATTGATTTTTAACGCTGTTTTGGCAGTCCAGGGTGGGGACGGGACTAACTAGTTTCCCCCCCACCCCCTGGCCAGCGAGTCAGCGGTATGATTTAGATATGTCATGTCCCTTGATCCAGGCTGGTTGACCATTATTTGAGAATGTTAGTCAGGGCTTGATGACATTGTAGTAAAATCCCGAAGTAATTGGTTTTTTTAGTAATGTTGCCTACTATCTGTATAAATCAGATCGTATGGGGTGATGTTGCGGCTTTTAATTTTGCAAGCCGCTATGGTTATGGCTTCAGTTCGGATTAAAGCACGTTGGGTTCGGCCCCATTGTCCATCCGCCTTTTTAATTAATCTATTATCATTAAAAATTTAATTTTTTTACTGGCTTCAAAGCTTATTTTTCGTAATTTTAAGTGTCTCATTTGGATATAAAAAAATCGTACAGAAATCATCATTATTTAATAAATTATAAAATTATTTTAGGACAAAAACCAGGACCATATGGAGGATGCGTACCAATACAAACACCCCCCCCAACAACCCAAGACCGGAATGTGGACCTTAAGCATCTAGTAGTTTTGGTTTATACTAAATTTTTTTTAATATGAAAATTTATAAATGAGCCAGAATAAAAAAATATAATT
The DNA here is from genome assembly GCA_019359885.1 of Listronotus oregonensis. Taxonomy (NCBI): domain Eukaryota; kingdom Metazoa; phylum Arthropoda; class Insecta; order Coleoptera; family Curculionidae; genus Listronotus; species Listronotus oregonensis. Next base: position 706 of record JAHBCN010016644.1, read on the forward strand.
TTTTTTTTTCGGAAAAAAAGGTATATGGAGGATGCGTACCAATTAAAACCCCCACCCCAACAACCCCAAAGACCTGAATGCGGCCCTGGTGAGTACTTACAAATTTTTTTACAAAAAAAATTGAAACCCTTAAAAAATTTTAAACAAGTAAGTTTGTCTATCAAATGTTTTACAAAAAAATTGAGAATTAAAATTTTTTAAACCGTGGTATATATACAGTAAAGCGCAGAGGACTACGAACATAGGACGATCCTGGACTTTTTTGGATGTACCTAAAAACGTCGCACGTTTTTGCTTATCGATCAATAATTTTCGGCAAACAAATTTAAGACGCGCGTCGGCCTGAAACCCCGATCAACACAATACCTTTTTCCCCCAAAATAATTTTTTACTATCGAACCCCGACAGCTATAGTTGTACGGTGTCTTTTTTTGGGGACCAAAAAATTTTTTTTTTTAAATAAAATAAAATTTAAAATTAATAATGGATGTTCACGAACGGAAAAAAAAATTAAAACTATTAAATGGTATCACCGTGGAAATCCTGATAGGGGAGTTAGGGAATTATTTTTTTTTTTTCCCAAACCCGGGGCAACCCCACAATTTTCACTTTTCCCCCGAGTCTTTAAAAAATTTTTTTGACTTTTGGGTTTTTTTAACCCCCAAGAAAAAAAAAAATTTGATAGTGCACCAAAAAAAAACAAAAAAAGGGAAATGAAGGAAATTATAGTAGTGGCAATTTATGAAAATCCTAAATTTTTCATCAATACAATTGTCAACGGTTAATTTGGGGAGCAAAGGATCAGGGAAAAAAGAGTGCTTAAAAAAAGGAATACCGATCCTACAAAAAAAAAAAAACCCATAAATTTTTCCCCCTGATGATCATTTTAGACGAATGAATTTTTTGGAAACTGAAAAAAAAAAAAACAATGAAAATTTCATAAAAAACTTTTTTTCATGGTCTCACCCAACGATTTTTTTTTTCTGGGGTCACGAAAAAAAAAAATTTATGGTTTCCGGGAAAAAAGGCAAAATATACAAGAAATAAAATTAAAAATTTGGGGGAATTCTTTTACGATTATTACCCTTAACATTCTAGCAAATGTCAGAAGGCGTTTTTTTTAAAACTTGGTTATTGTTTGGCTCGGAAAAGGGGTTTATTTGAGCATTTTTCGATAACGAAAAAAATTTTTTTTTTTTTTTTTATGAATGCACATTAATTTATTTTTTTAAAAAAAAACTTCTACGTTCCAAAATTTTTATTTGAGAAAATTCTTTTATTTTATTGGGGGAAAATTTTTTTGGTTCTTAAAACCGTAGAAAAAGTTGCGGTGTCGTAAAACAATTTTAAATTTATGGCTGATAAAAAAAAAAAAAGGGGGGTTGATGCAAAAAAGCCCTTTTTGCCCATAAACACTGCATATTCTTACTGAAAATAAAAACGTAGTACACAACAAACCCGGGCAGATAACTCTTCAGAATTTATCACCCCTCCCCCCCACCAGTCCCAACCAAAAATGACCCCCTGGGGAAAAGAGACAGAAAAAAAAAATGCAAGCCACAAAATTATTATTGGTTTTTTTGGGTTGGGAAAAACCCAAAAACACCCCTGCCTCCTATTTCCCCGTACGGTGCGCTTTACTGTATAGTCGAGAAGGGGGCAAAAAATAGTTAAAAGACTCCAAAAAAAATTAAAAATTTGATGGAAAAATTGAAAAAAGTCTTTTTTTTAAAGGTTTTTTTTCCCTCAAAAAATATTGCAATTGTTATTAACAAAAAAAGAAAAAAGCCATTTCGTTTTTTTTATGATAACTCAAAAACTATAAGAGACAGCGAAACCGAAGCCCAAAAAAAGACTTTCCCCATAAAAAGTCTTAACCTCGGGGTTTTGTCCCCCATTATTTAAATTTTAAAAAATTTAAAGTTGGAAAGGGCCTTCCCTTTTTTGGGTTTCCCCTCGGCGTCAAATCGAGAAAATCACACTAAAAATTTTTTTTTTGTGTATTAAATATTATTTAAAATTTTAAAACAATTATGGTTATTTTAAACACTTTAAAAATTCTTTTTTTGAAAATTTTTTAAAATTAATTGTTTAAAAAATTAGAAAATTTAAAAAAAAAAAATTTTTTTTTTTTGGGATTATATTAATAAAAAAAAAAAAAATTTTGGGTTTTCTCCAAAAAAAAAAAAAGATATATATTTATTTTAAATTTTATATAAATCAAATTTTTTAAAAAATTTTTAAAAAAGTTTAAACCCCTTTCGACAATATAACAAAAAAAATACAAATTTTTTTATTATTTTTTTAAATAAATGAACCTAATAAAAATAAAAAAATGTATAATATTTTTAGATGAGTGTCCTTTGTAAATAATAAAAAAAGATTATTAAAATAAATATAAAACCTTTTTTTAATCTGGAGAACAGTCAAAAATTTTTTTTTTACAAGTAACTACTACTACTCCATGGCTCTAAAAACCCAGCGTGGGTCTTGGCCGACGACTTTTCGTCCCCATCGTTGCCGATCTTCCATCAATCCTGGGTCATATTCCTTTTTCCCAAAGGCCTTTTGATCTGCTTTGATGTTGTCACGCCCCCCATTGGGTTCCCCCCGAGGTCTTGCCCAAATTGGTTCCCCCCTTTTCCCCTGAAAACCCCTACCCGTGAGTCAGGCTGCCTTTCCTAAACCCCCCTTAAACCTTTTTTTACCATCCCTTCCAAAAATTTCGGTTTTTTGTATAATTTGATTTTTTTTGATTGGTTCTTACTCGGTACTGTTGTGGAAGGGGCTTCGCAGTGGCCAAAAACCCTTGCGTAGAACTTTTCTTTAAAACCCCCTTTTTAATTTCCGTTCGTTGTCCTTGGTCAGGGTTTCGCTAGCATACATAACAGTGGGTCTTATAACGGTTTTTCCCCCTTTTTGAATTCTAACTTTAATTTTTCCGAAAAAGTTGTTCCCCTGAGAAATTGTAGCTCCTAAATACTTAAACGTTGCGACTCTCTCGAAATTAAACCCCCCCCATAGTGACATTCTGGCCCCTTTTTTCCTACGTCCCATTCTGCTGCATATACTTAGTTTTGTCTTCGTTTTTTTGACCCCCTTTTTTGTTCTGCTTGTGCTTCCCCCCAAAAAAAGGTTTTTCGCGGTCAGTACCGAGTTACCTACTACTTCCATATCATCTGCAAAACCAAAAGGGGTTTTTGGGGGGCCATCTTGCCAAAAAAAGCTCGACGCTTTTCTGCGGTTCTTATTTTTTTTCTCGAGAGCAATTTTCACAAGCAAGACAATTAATAAATTTGCTTCCTTTCTTTTTTTAAAAATTTTTTAAAAAATGCTTAAATAATTTTGTAAAGTTCCCCTTTTAACCCCTTTTTAAAATATACATACAAAACCCCAAACGTAATAAAAAAAAAAAATCCTTTGTTTATAATAAATATTAACTTTGACAAAAAAAAAAATTTTTAAAAAGTAATATTGTCAAATTTAAAAAAAATTATTATTAACAATTATTTTTTAAACTTTAAAAGGTTTTTTTTTGGGGAAGGGGTATGTTTATAAAAAATTTCCCAAAAAGTAATGGGAAAAAAGAGAAAAAACAGTTCCCCTTTGGTCGAAATAATGAATTTAAAACAAACTTGCCTTTTCCCCCAAAGTTGATTTTTAAGAAAAAAGGGTTAAATTTTTTTAATTTGTTCTCGTTTTTTGAATATTTTCTTAATTAAATGACATAGCGGTAAAAATTGGGAAATTAAAAATTTTCTTTGAGGGGAAATTTAAATTTTTCCATTTTTTGATTTCCTTGGGGAAAAACGCCAGCAAAAATCTACCGCACTTGTTTTAGATGGCATAACCTTTTTTAAGCTTAGTATATTCCCCGTTTATTAAAAAAGTTACTGTAATTTCCTTTGCATCATAAATGTATACCTTATTTTCCCGAGAGAAAAAAATTTTCCCCAGATAATAGTATTTATTCCCCCTAAAAATAAAATTTTTCCCCGCGCGCGTGACAATTTCGGGGGGGGCCCCCCAAGAACGGAAAAAAACCATTTCTGGACGTGTAATGAACAATATTCTTTATTATCTTGGGCCTAAAAAAAACATAAACAAAAAACATGCAAAAAATTTATAAAAAAAACTGCGATTTTTTTATTTTTATTTTTAAAACAGTAAAACAAATTAAAAAAAAAAAATTACAAGCTAATTAAATCTAAAAAAAATTAATTTTGGCCCAAACCCTTATGTTTTTTGGTTATATTTATTGTACAATTCGGATTTTAAAGCTCAACCCTTTTTTTTTTTTTGGGGGAAAAAGATGTTGAAGCGGAGTGTTCGTGTATGTTTTGGTTCTTTTAAAAATTTACTATTAAAAAATTTGGGGGGTTTCCAAGTTAACCAAACCTTTTTTTGGGTTTAATTTGTCTTTGTATAAACTCCTCTATATATACTTCTGCTACTTGGAAAAAAAAACCATCCTCCGTGTCTTTTCAAAGTGAGCAAATCACCGCCGCTTTTACCAACATGGGGGCCAACCCTTTAACCCCGCCCCGGGATATTCTTCGTGATTTTTTTTTTTAATTTTTTTTAAAAAAAATTTTTTTGGGAAAACCACAAAATATGGCATCCAATATGTTAAGCAAAAAACCTTTTTGGGATACAACAAATAATTTTCTTTTCCATTTTTTTGGGGGGGAGATCTGGGATTTACGGTAAAGTGTACGGGTTAATTTGAATTTTTTATTTGGAAAAGGAAAAATTTCCCCCCCTATAAGTTTTTTCATCTCTTAAGAACATGACAAGGAAACGCCCATTATCTTCCCCCTCGTCTAAACTCAAACGTATTAAAACATCTTTTGGGGATGCGCCGAAGATAAAAAACTAAAATTACTTTTGCTAGTAGATATTGTCCATCTAAAGTTTTTCATAAAAATTTTTTTTCTTGTTCTGATGTAGGAATTTTTTGGTTTTTTGGGGGACATATCCTACAGCTTGTCGTTTCAAAAAAGCGATATTTTTTTGGTATTGGTTGTGAGTATTTTTTTTATTGCCAAACAACCTTTAAAGGGGAAACGACTCCATAAGGTGGGGGTTTTTATAGTTTGGTTTTTTAGAAAAAAAAAACTAAGAGAATATCGTCATCACAATTTTGATTCTTTTCTGGGGGCCGCCATTCGGTAAAAAAATGATATTCATTTTCTTTTCTAAACCCTTTTTCCCAAAGGGAATAAATCTGCACCCCCCTTTTGCCCCCGTTGTAATATAATATCGGGAATATCCGGTTTTTTTTAAAAACTGAATTCTTTTTTTTAAAAAGGATAAATTTCACTGAAGAATATAAAATATGTCATTAATAAATAAATCGTTGTAATAAACATTTTCCATGGAGGGGTTTTTGTATAAGCGCGAAAAAAGGGGGGATCGGAAAAAAAATCCGTGCGCTGTTCTGAAAATGTGATATTTACTGTATTTTATACACAGTTAAAAAAAGTAGTATTTTCAGGTAAAAAAGGGAAAAAAAGGTTTTTTAATTGTTTTAAAAAATGTGAAAAATTGGAACACGCCGATCAAAATTTTTACGGGCAAAAAACCCCCCAAAACCCCCTAACCTTCCCAAAATCACCCTAAAAAAATTTCCAAACCCCCAGTGTTTTTTAAGGGCCCCGTTTTTGGGGGGTTGGGGGGTTTTTTTTTTGGGTGAACGTAGAGATTTTTTAAAAACTGTTAAAAATATTACTTTGAAAGTTTGAAAACAATTGGCATTTTTTTGTAAACAGTTGACCCTGGGGGCTTAAATAAGGTAGACATTTTTTTCAGAGGGATTTATAGTAACAAATTTTTTTTAATTTTTAAAGGGAATATACTGGGGCCCCAAAAATTATGCCATCAAAAAAAAGGGGGGGGGACGCCGTAGCTGATGCCCTCCACCGGGAAAAATCAAAAGTATGGACGAATTTAAATTTCTCGCCCCAAAGAACCCCAAACCCCTTTTTTTTTCCGCTATGTCATTTAGCTAAGAAGATATTACAAAAAAAAAGAAAACAAAATTAAAAGTTTGACCCCCCATCCCCTTTTTATTAACTTTGGGGTAAGGCAAGTTTACGTTAATTGCATTATTTCGACCTAATAAATCTGTTTTTTCTCTATGTCCCATTATTTTGGGAAACCCTGTATAAGAAAGGCTCTACGACACAAAAAAAATTTTAGGACAAATATTTAAACATTTTTGTATGGTTTTGCCTATAATATATTTACCTTATAGTAACGTAATTATCTTTTCTAACTATAAGGTTATCATATTTTCTAGGACAAAAACCTGGACCATATGGAGGATGTGTAAAATTCAACCCCCCACGCGACCACCAGTTACTACTGAGAAACCATATTGCGCTTCAAAACCCGGACAATGCATTGATATAGTAACACCGATTGTGGACCTGGAAAAAAACCCACCATTTGGAGGTTGGACCAATACAAAAAACCACCTCCACCACCCCCGGGGGTTTTCCCCAGGTCAAAAGCAAGGCCCCTTTGGCGGATGCGTACCAATCCAAACCCCCTCCACCAACACCAGCATCAACTTGTGGACCGGTAATAAAAATTTGGGGAAATTTTTTAGTGGTATAACCTTTTTACTTTCTTTATTTCCTTATTTGTACCCCTTTAAAATTTTTTTATTAAGAAGAGCTTTTGGGTCACCCGGGTACAAACTAAGTCCCCAAAAAAGGATTTTTAAACACCTTTTTTCAAACAGTTTGTCCACACATCGGTAGATGGGGCACATTCTCTTAAATATTATATTTTTGCCTCTCTTTATAGAGGACGTTATAGTAAAAATACTGCCTCACTTGTATGGTCGTTAAGGTTTATTAAATTTTCAAATTTTTCGCACAATTTTTTTTAAAATTTTTTTGGGGGTTTTAAAACCTTCTTTTTTTAATAATAAGCACAACAATAAAAAAAAATTTTTCAATTTGGTGCAGTCGTTCCCCAAGTTATGGGGGTAAGAACCTAAATAAAATATAATATTTTTAATGCGACTATACGAAAAAAATTTGGTAGTGGGAGATTGTTAGTCTCCGCCCACCGTCTCCACGTTTTTTCTCCCGACCCCTAAGGTGTAGCGTAAATGCACTCTTAAGTTACATTCGATTATTTATATTTACAAAAAAAAGTGTTATAGTCGGGTAATTGTAATAAATTTCATGCCCAATCATTTTTTTTTTAAAATTTTAAAAATATCTTAATAAGGGGTTTTTTTGGGGAAAAAACCATGGAGGATGCGTGCCGATTTAAACACCACCACCACCTACAACTCCAAGACCATGCGGACCTGGTAAGTTCAAGAAAATTTTGTTTTTATACTAAACGAGTTTTGAAAAGAAAATCTATAAAAAATACCATACAAACATTAATATTGTTTTTTTTTTCAGGCCAGAAACCCGGACCATTTGGGGATGCGTTCCCAATTGCACACCCCCCCCACAACTCCAAGACCGGAATGCGGACCTGGTAAGATCTAGTAGTTATTGGTTTAACTAAATTTTTTTTTAAAAAAATTTTAAAACGGGCCTCAATATATATATATATATATATATATATATATATATATATATATATATATATATATATATATATATATATATTTATATAAAACAGGGTGTAAAAAATATTTTGCTCATGATTTTAATGGGCAAAAACAAAAAAATAAGTAAAAAAAAGCCAAGAAAATATCAGTCAAAAGTTAATTGTTTTCGAAATATCCCTTTTTCCAAAGTTTAAAAAAGTTGGCAACCCCGGGGGCCTTTTGGAAGCCAGTCTTAACTTTGAACGTTGTTAGAAATTTTTTTTGCACTGTTTAAATTTTTTTTTTAAGCAGATGTTCATTTACAAAAAAAAACAATCAATTATTGTTTGATTTTTCTTTAAATTTTTAAAAAATAATTGTATTAAAACCATAAAAAATGGCTTAATATCCTTTTAAAAAAACACAAATTTCTATTCTTTAAAACAGTTGTTTTGCTTACGTTTTCATCCCCTTTTGGGGTACACTTGCAATACGTTTGTCTTGAATTTAAAACATATCGGCTTTTTTTTCCCGATTCAAAAAACAAACAAAAATATCGGGCCCCGGATGGGAAAAAGCTTCTTTGTACAACTGACATTACTCACAAAGGTGGCGCTCTGTTCCAAAATTTTTTTTTTAAATTTTTTAAATTTTAATTTTTTTAAAAATTATTTATTTTTTCATATTTGGGGGAAAAAAACATTAAAATTAAGTTTATTTTATTTTCAAATGAATCTACTGATAAGGATTAAAAAAAAAGTTTCCAGTTGTTAGGTTTAAAACAAAATAACTGCTTTAAAGGCCTGACTTTAACATCGTTTAGAAAAAAACCCCTGTCAAGTTTTGAAAATATGACATAAAAATTTTTCGACTTATTTTGAGCTCTACTATCGCCCAAAATTTTTTTTTTTTCCCCCTTATATATATATATATATATATATATATATTATATATATATATATATATATATATATATATATATATATATATATATATATATATATATATATATATATATATATATATATATATATATATATATATATATATATATATATATATATATATATATATATATATATATATATATATATATATATATATATATATATATATATATATATATATATATATATATATATATATATATATATATATATATATATAAAAACATATATATATATTTTGTTGCTTTAAAAACTTAGTTTGCGTAAATATAAACATACTTTATGTAATGAAAATTTGTGGACTTTTCAGTTCACCAGAAATAAATTTTAAATTAAAAAATTTAAAAAAGGGAAAAAGTTTTATAAAAAAAATTTTTTTTTTTAAAATTTTTTAAACCCAAAAAAACCCCAAAAAATAATATGTTTTGGCCAAAACAAATTTTTTTTCCAAAAACGAAGTTGCTTTAAGCGTATTTAAAAAAAATATTTTAAAAAATATCATTTACGAATAAAAATAATATGTTCTTTTCTTAAAATGTACATTTTACAACGTGTCTTTATTTAAATCAAATTGATTAAAAATAAGTTTTTTGTGTGGGGAAAAATAAAAAAAAAACTTACATTAAAATATGATTGTTCTTGTTCCCCAGGCCAAAAACCGGGGGCCCTTTTGGGGGGATGCGTACCGTTAAAACCACCTCCACCAGTTGCCCCACTGAAAAACCATATTGCGCCTCGGGACAAAAAGAGAAGGACCAAATGGACAATGTATTGATATAGTTACTCCATCTTGCGGACCTGGAGAAAAACCTGGGCCATTTGGAGGTTGTGTACCAATTCAGACTCCGCCTCCACCAACACCAACTTGGGACCTGGAAAAAACCCGGGCCTTTTGGGGGCTGGTGCCAATTCAAACACCACCCTCCTACCCCTTTATCCTGGGCCCCCGGGACACAAAAAAATGATAACTAATTAGGTTTAGAGCTTAATTTTTAAGGGGGGTTTTTTTGATTTGATTTTCTAATTGTTATACATTTTTGGATTTTTTGTAAGGCCCCAAAGAAGAGATAGAACTTTGAAGTTTTAGGATTTATTTATACGTGTTTTAAGAATATACATATAATTTTTTAGCTAAAAAGATTCTTTGGGAAACAAAGGTACACCCCTTTTAAAAACCCCTAATTTAAAAAAAAGGACGCCCACTTCCTCCACGAAATCAGCTGATTGGGATATCTGAAACTAAAAAAAGGGGGTTTTAAAACTTTAAGCTTAAATATTTTGGAAAAAAACATTATAAAAAGTAAATTTTAAATATTGGTTTTTTTACAGTTTTCGGAAAAAAAATTTCAAAATTTATGTATTTTGGTTAACTTTTTGTTAAAAAAAAAATAGAAATTTTTTTAATTTGGGGGGGAAAAATTGTTCTTTTTTTGCGTCTTTTGTGCTAAGTAACCCCCATAAACTTAAAGAAATCGGTCGGGCCGTTTTTGAACTATGATAAAAAGGGAAAAAAAAAAACATAGTTTTGAGAAAAACGCTTTTTGGGGAAAAAAAAGTTCCAATATCTGAACCTTAATTTTTAAAAAAAAATACTTGAGGCAGCAAGCAATTTATGAGGGGAAACGGGTTTTAGCCTCGAAGGGTTGAAAAAAAGTTACGTGGCAATTATTCTTAATTTTATGGTGGCAGACAAGTTTTACTGTATCTAAACCGGGGGATTGTAACCCAAAAACTGTCGTATTTTTTATAAATTTATTTTAAAATTTACTTAACATCTTCCTTTTTTTCAATTTTTTTTTTAATATGGTTATTGAAAAAACTCTTCCAAATATCTATAAAAAAATTTCCTTTCTGGTTAAATAATTTGGAAAACGTTAAAACCACTGTTTTTTTTTCTTATTAGGAAAAAAACCGGGGCCATATGGTGGCTGTGTACCTATTAAAACCCCCCACCAGTTATTACCACTGAAAGACCATACTGCGCTGGGGACAACGACAGGGACCAAATGGTGAATGCATTGACGTAACACACCCCTCTTGCGGACCTGGAAAAAAAACCTGGACCATTTGGCGGTTGTGTACCAATCCAAACCCCCCCAACCCAACCCCCCCTTCCATCTTGGGGCCCCCAAAACCTGGCCTTTTTAAGGAAAAGGTTGTGTACCAACCCAAAATTTTCCCAAAACACCAACGCCATCACCATCCTGGGGCCCCTGGACGAAACCTGGACCATATGGAGGTTGTTAAATTCAAACACCTACCCCCTACTAGACCACCATCTTGTGGACCAGGAAGGGGCATTGTTGTTTGATGAACCACGTTTGATGAAGTTTGGGGGATTAAACATAAACATATTTAATAAATATTTTTTATTTCTTTCTTAGATTTTTTTTTATTTTTTTTAATGTTAAGTTCGTGTAACTATACAAGCCCTTAAACAATTCCCACCTCACGATTAGGTTTAAAAAAAGAATTAGGTTGTTTAAATAATAAAACGCAAAATATAATTTTAAAAATTTTCGTTAAAATTTAAAAAAAAAATTTTTTTTTTAAAATTTAAAATAAATACGGCGCTTCCTACTGGTTATTTTTTAGGTACAAAAGCTTGAAAAGGGGGAAATAATGCACAACTACTAAATGTTCGTTTTATAAACATACCCAAAATATTAGTATTTCGTCCAAAACAAATTAAAAAGTACAAATTGATAACACATAATTTTATACACATAAATTAATCTACTCTATCTAATTTTGTGAAATTTTTTAGCAATTGTCCAAAATTTTTTCATCTAAGTTTTTTTTTGCATACCATAATTATCATACAAAATTTTTTTTAAATCATCTAAACAGTATTTTTTTTAAAAAAATCCGTTGTACATGATGGTTTTTTGCTGTGTTTGCCAGGGGACTGTTACCCTTTTTTTCCTTACCCTCTGAAGGAAGGTTAGAAATTTTTTCCCCTGTACGTTTATATGCCTTGTTTTCGTTATTTGGTTTTTTTTAAATTTAAAAAAAATATGATTTACAATGAAAAATTTTTTAAAATAGAAAAAAAAAAAAATTTAATTTTTTTTTAAAGTAAACAGCCTTTTTTTGTAAGAAAATTAAAGTCATTTTAAATTTTTTTAAAAGTTTTTTTAAAAAAAATAATTAAGATATGCGATATAACTAAACAAAAAATGCCAATTTAATTTTCATTTGTTTATAATATTTAATTTTAAATTTCTTTATGGGTGTCAAACGTTTTACAATCCTTAAAAGTAATTTTAGCTTACTGTCGATATTTAAAACTTTTTTAAACTAACGAGTATTACAGTAAAAATATTTGAAGATTGTATGCACTGTAGGCTTATGTTTTGGTTTAGGATTAAAGCATGAAAAATTAAATTAAAAGAGTATTTAAAAACAAAAAGTAGATTGATTACCTTCGTGAAATACCTCATATAAAAATTTTTTTTGTAGATAGTTATGTGGATATTGCCCACAGTTTTTTTTTTGTGCTTTTTTAATTTGTTTTAACTAAATTTAAAAAGGTATGCAAAAGTCAATACTGTTTAGTAAAATTTTAGTTATTTCTTTAGCTCATAAAAGCTGTAATACTATTTTAATTTTAAAAAATTATTTTTTTTAGGAAAAAAAACCCGGAATACGGAGGATGCGTGAATCCCAACTCCACCCACACCAACGCCATCTCCATCTTTTCGGATCCGGCCAAAAAACCCGGACCGTATGGAGGTTGTGTACCCATACAAACGCCCACTCCACCAACTAGGAGACCATATTGGCTGCTGGGCAAAGAGAAGGTCCCAATGGACAGTGTATTGATGTGACACCACCTCCAACCCGACGCCAGCATGTCCACCTGGTCAAAAACGAGGACCTTACGGAGTTTTGTACCAATTCAGACTCCTCCGCCACCACCACCACCACCAACCTGCGGACCTGGTCAAAGACCTGGACCATATGGGGGGTCATACCAATCCAGACACCTCCACCAACAACGAGGAGGCCATACTGTGCTGCAGGAAAAAAAGGACCAAACGGACAATGTATTGATGTAACACCACCCCAAACTCAACCACCAACCTGTCCACCGGCCAAAAAAATTGGACCATATGGCGGATGTGTAGTAATAAGGACTCCACCCCCACCTCCAAAAAAACCATATTGGCTGCTGGACAACGAGAAGGACCCAAGGGTGTTGGGGCATAACATCACCTCCACCATCTTGGGGGTCCTTCTGAAAAACCGGGGCCCTAGGGGGGGTTTTGTACCGATTCAGACTCCAACTCCACCAACGAAAAAGGGCCCAAATTGTGCAGGGGAAAAAATTTGTTTTTTATATTATCTAAGTATTTACAAAATATTTAGTGATTTAGTCCCAAAATAGAAAATAAATTTGTATCTTTTCAAAATTTTTTTTTTTTTAGGTGAAAAATTAGGACCTTAATGGACAATGTGTACCCATTCAAACTCCACCACCTCCAACTTCCCCCCGGGGTTGCCCACCCGGTCAGAAACTGGGGATATGGAGGTTGTGTGACAATAGAACGTCCAACAACCCCGGGGCCCTTTTCCTCCTGGAACCTTAAAAAAACCTTCCGGGGAAATGTGAACCAACCCAACTCCTCCAAGACCAGTCACCTGTCCTTCTGGTAGCTTTTTGGGTCCCTCCGGAAACTGCGTAAGACCTACACCCACACCGCCTTCAACCTCAAGAACTTATCTCCCCCCAAAAAATATGTACCCCCAACCAAACCATCCCCCCAATTCACTCGCCCTTCACCAGCACCATTTACTACCCACAAAGACCATCGCCTAGCACTGGTAGACTAACAACACCCCGCTTCACCACCAAAATACCAAGTGGTTTTTTTAGCACCTGCTCCTTTTTTGTCCCCCAGGGCTTTTTTAGTCAGGGGGGGACCATTTGCCAATATACTTTTTTTACCCCCAAAAGGGCCCATCCCCCCCCCCCACGTATCCTACATCCAAAGGTTTTTCCTTTTTTGGGAAAAAATTTAACTCTAATACTAACCAATGCGAGTCAATATATCAAAAATACCACACCTCCTAAGACGTGTACTTTTGGTAGTAAACTAAATCCTTTTACTGGACAATGGAAACTTTACCGCACACAACACCCAGACCAACATCTAAAAAAAGCGCTTTTGGGGGAAAAACTAAATGCGTTTACCAACAAGTGTGAACCTTTTTTTTAAATACTAAGCCCATTCCCCCCCAAACCAAAGGTATGCGGGTTTGGGCAAAGATTTAAATGTACGTACTGGGGAATGCGAAACAATTCCTACAACAAAAATAACTTCTGGTTTTATTTTTCCCACACCTTCAGTTACATTTGAAGAAACTCCTAAAAACCCTCAACTTTACGATGTGGTTTTGGGTTAAAACTTTCAGCTACTGGTCCCCAAGTGAATCAGTTACCACACCACGGGGCCTCCACAGACTCCCAAAAAAACCGTGGTTCAGGTCAAAATTAAATGTTTTTACTGGTCAATGTGAAACCCAACCCCAATTCAAGACCCCCCCACTACTAAATCCAAAAAGGGTTTTGGCTTTGGTCAAACGTTTAACAAAATTTACCGGTGAATGTCAATCAAAAAAAACCCTTCTTTTCCCCCCCCGTCTCCAAAAAAAAATTTCGGTTTTTAAAAAAATTTAAATTTTTTTACAGGTCAATGGGTTACTTAAACCCCCCCTCAGAAGTCTTGTGGTTTTGGGAAAGGTTTTTTAACCCCTTTTCTGAACAATGTGAGTCAGTTTCGACTACGAAACCAACCTTAACCAGCAAAAGTGGCATTTTTGGCAACGTTATAATGCGTACCCAAAAATGAATCAATTTTAACCAAACCAATACCGGGTATACTTATCCCCACCTTCAGTAACATTTGAAGTTTTCCAGAACTAAATCCTCAACCCCTTTTTGTGGCTTTGGTTTGAAACTAAACCCCCTACTGGTCAATTTAATCAGTTACCACACCCCCACCCCCCAAAAATCCGAAAACTTGTGGTTCAGGTCAGAATTAAATGTTTTTACCGGTCAATGTGAAACTTAACAACTTTAAGACCTCCTACTACTACTCAAAAGGTTTGTGGCTTTGGTCAAACGTTTAACAAATTTACCGGTGAATGTCAAAAAAACCACCCCTTGGCCCACCACAACACCTCAAAAAAAAAATTTCGGTTTTTTGGCAAAAATTAAATCCACTTACAGGTCAATGTGAAGTAACTGTAAAAACCCCACTCAAAAACTTGTGGTTTTGGGGGGAAAAAAAAATTAATACAAAATTTTAACAAAAATGAGTCAGTTTCGACTACCAAACCAACACCAACTACTGCAAAAGGGATTTGGCAACGTTATAATGTACGTACCGGACAATGTGAATCAATTTAACCAAACCAAGTACCGGATATACTTATCCCACACCTTCGGGGAAAATTTGAAGAAAAAACCAAGAACACACCCTCAACTTTACGATGGGGTTTTTTTGGTTGTTAAACCAGCTACCGGGGAATGTGAATCAGTTACCACACCAAGACCTCCGCAGACTCCCAAAACTTGTGGTTCAGGTCAGAGATTAAATGTTTTTTCCTTAATGTGAAACTCTAACAACTTCAAGACCACTTACTACTACTCAAAAAAGGGTTTTGGCTTTGGTCAAACGTTTAACAAATTTTCCGGTGAATGTCAATCCGAACCACTTCTCGGCCCACCACATCACCCAAAAAATTTTTTGGATTTGGTCAAAAAAAATTAAACCCTTACAGGTCAATGTGAAGTAACTGTAACCACCACTCCGAAGTCTTTTTGGGTTTTGGGGGAAAAGGGTTTTAAAACATTTCCCAACAATGTGAGTCAGTTTTTTACTACCAAACCAACACCAACCTTTTCCGGAGTGTGCATTTGGAAAGTTATAATGTACGTACCGGACAATGTGAATCAATTTCAACCAAAAAACCCAATACCGGAAAACTTTCCCCCCTTTTTATTTTTTAAAAAACTCCAAAAATTTTTACGATGTGGTTTTTTTGGGGTTAAACCAAACCAGCTACTGGTCAATGTGAATCAGTTACCACACCAAGACCTTTTCCCAGACTCCCAAAACCCCTTTGGTTCAGGTCAGAGATTAAATGTTTTTTTTGGGGAATGTGAAACTCTAACAACTTCAAGACCTCCTACTACTATTTAAAAAAGGGTTTGTTTTGGTCAAACGTTTAACAAATTTACCGGGGGAAAGTCAATCCGTAAACCCCCCCCCCCAAAAAAATTTCGGATTTGGTCAAAAATTAAAAAACCCACAGGTCAATGTGAAGTAACTGTAACCACCACTCAGAAGTCTTGTGGTTTTGGAGAAAGGTTTAATACATTTACCCAATGTGAATCTTTCGACTACCAAACCAACATCAACTACCTGCAGAGAGTGTGCATTTGGACAACATAATGTACGTACCGGACAATGTGAATCAATTTCAACCAAACCAAGTACCGGATAATTTTTCCCCCCCCTTCAGTTACATTTGAAGAAACCCAAGAACTACACCCTCAACTTTACGATGTGGTTTTTTGGGGTTAAACCAAATCCAGCTACTGGTCAATGTGAATCCCCTTACCCACCAAGACCTCCGCAGACTCCCAAAACTTGTGGTTCAGGTCAGAGATTAAATGTTTTTACTGGTCAATGTGGGGAAATCTAACAACTTCAAGACCTCCACTACTATAAAAGGTTTGTGGCTTTGGTCAAACGTTTAACAAATTTACCGGGGGAATGTCAATCCCAAACCCCCTTTTCGGCCCACCACAACACCTCCAAAAAAAAATTTCCCCGGTTTGGGGGAAAAAAATTTAAACCCCCTTTCAAAAGGCAATGTGGGGAAAATTAACCCCAATTTTTAAATCTTTTTTTGGAGAAAAAGGTTTAAACATTTACTCAACAATGTGAATCAAATTTATTTTTAAACCAACATCAACTACCCCGCAGAGTGGCCCCTTTTGGGCAACGTTTTTAAAGTACGTACCGGACAATGTGAATCAATTTCAACCAAACCAAGTACCGGATATACTTATCCCCCCTTCAGTTACATTTGAAGAAAAAAACCCCCAAAACTACACCCTCAATTTACGATTGGTTTTGGGTTGAAAAAAAATCCCCCCTACTGGTCAATGTGAATCAAAATTTCCACCCAAGACCTCCGCAGACTCCCAAAAAATTTTGGTTCAGGTCGAATTAAATGTTTTTACCGGTCAATGTGAAACCCCCAAAATTCAAGACCCCCCCACTTCTACTCAAAAAAAGGGTTTTGGTTTGGTCAAAAATTTAACAAATTTTCCGGTGAATGTCAATCCGTAACCCCCCTTTTCGGCCCACCACAACACCCAAAAAAAAATTTCGGATTTGGTCAAAATTTAAAAAACCCCTTACAGGTCAATTTTAAAAAAAATGTAACAACCACTCGGGGAATCTTGTGGTTTTGGGGAAAAAGGGTTTTACATTTCTCAACAATGTGAGTCAGTTCCGATTTTCCCAAAACCCAAAAACCCCTACTCGCAGAGAGTGTGCATTTGGACAACGTTATAATGTACGTACCGGACAATGTGAATCAATATCAACCAAACCAATACCGGGTATACTTATCCCACTCCTTCAGTAACATTTGAAGAAACTCCTAGAACTACACCCTTTTAAATTTTAAAGGGGGTTTTTTTGGGTTTAAACTAAACCAGCTACTGGTCAATGTGAATCAGTTACCCCCCCCTTTTCCCGAAAAACAAAAACCTGTGGTTCAGGTCAAAGAAAATTTAAAGTTTTTTTGGTCAATGTGAAACCTAACAACTTCAAGACCTCCTATTACTACTCAAAAGGTTTGTGGCTTTGGTCAAACGTTTAACAAATTTTTTGGTGAATGTCAATCAGTAATCACTTTCGGCCCACCACAAAACCTCAAAATATTTGCGGGGTTTTCCCCAAAAAATTTTAAACCCCCTTTCAGGTCAATGTGAAATAACTGTAACCCCCTCAAAAAAACTTGTGGTTTTTTGGGAAAGGTTCAATACCCCTTTTCCAAACAATGAGTCAGTTCCGAGCCCCCAAACCAAACCAACTACTCGCAGAGAGTGTGCATTTGGGGAACGTTATAATGTACGTACCGGACAAAGTGAATCAATTTCAACCAAACCAAGTTATACTTAAAACCCCCACCTTCAGTTACATTTGAAGAAACTCCAAGAACTTACACCCTCAACTTTTGATGTGGTTTTGGGTTGAAAAAAAATCCAGCTACTGGTCAATGTGAATCCCCTTACCACACCCCGACCTCCGCAGACTACAAAAAAAACCGTGGTTCCAAAAAAAATTTAAAAGTTTTTACTGGTCAATTTAAACTTAACAAAACCCAAACCCCCCCACTATTTTTTAAAAGGTTTGTGGCTTTGGTCAAAAACGTTTAAAAAATTTCCGGTGAATGTCAATCCGTAACCACATCTCGGCCCACCACAACGTCTCAAAAAATTTTTTGGTTTTGGTCAAAAAATTTAAAATTTACTTTACAGGTCAATTTAAATTTTAAAACCACCACCAGAAGTCTTGTGGTTTTGGAGAAAGGTTTTTTAAATTATTTATAACAATGTGAGTCAGTTTCGACTACCAAACCAACACCAACTACTCGTAGAGAGTGTCCCCAAAATCTTGTATGTTATAAGTACTTAAACATACCTTTTATTGGTCTCGCTTGCCTAGCTTCTTGAGCCATAAAAAAATCGCCCAGTAAAACCATGTTTTATGTATTTTAACCCTAAATAGCTATTTTGATAACGAAAACTGTTTTTTGTTGCATCAAAATGGAAGAGCAATAAAATATCTACTTACCCAATTTTAAATGAGTTATAATGGGAAACCGGCGCGTGCTGGGGCAATTTTAGGGCCCGGGAAACTATTCATCAGTTGC
>JAHBCN010016645.1:0-19187 GCA_019359885.1 Listronotus oregonensis
CTTTTAGAGTTACCCGACAGGGCCGCCAACATAAGCGACCCCTTTCACACCTTCACGTCTTGGACTTTTTCTATCCCCATTTTTTGACGATGTCATAACCCTTTAGATTAATAGACTCTGGTGTACACTATTTCTGAATAACAAACCTATAGTTGATATACAGGTGTTACAGAATGTTGAGAGGAAAATTTGGGGGCAGATTATATATCCAAAAATATGAAAAAAAGTTCATATTAACATGGGTCCGGAAATGCGTCGTTTTTATGATACAAGGTGTTTAAAGTTTTTTGTCTTTTATAGTTTATTTTACATGTTTCAAAAACTCGTGGAGATATTAAGATAAGTTTTTATACACGCAAATGCATAAATACAGGTCACATTTACATGTACAAAATTGTTTTCTAAGGCCCTTGCATCAGTGGCGTTCGTGCCGGTAAGTCCTTATTTTTAGCGAAAAAACTGTACGCCACTGGTTTTCGCAAAAATTAGTATTGCTTTCTTAAAGCCAGTTTAATTATGCTTAAAAAGTACCTCTTGGACTTTTTTGTTTTGACTTACCGTTTTTTGAAATAAAAATAAAAGTACACTTAGCTGTTTCCCGAATTATTTATAATTTTATTATGTTATTTGTACTAATTGTTCAGGAACAATGTATTCGATTTTTACTTTAGATCAAATGCTGAAAATGGCTTTCCTCTGCCTTAAAGCATGCTGTAAATAGCATTTGAATATTTCTTCTGAACCTTCGAAATATTTGAGGTCTCTGGCGAAAACCGCTTATTATACGGATAAATTAATTTTTATTTTCAAAAAGGTGATTGAGGACGACAAAGTCCAGGAGGTTCTTTTTAAGCAGAATTAAACTGGCTTTAACAAAGCAATACCAATTTTTGCGAAAACCAGTGGCGTACCGTTTCCTTCGCTAACAGTAAGAACCTACCGACACGAACGCCACTGATGGTGTGTCCCTTAAAAATAATTTTGTACATGTAAATGTGACCTACAATAATACATTTGCGTGTAGCAAAACTTATCTCAATTTTTCCCACTGACCTCAATATGGACCGGTAAAGGGTAACAGATGCGCGGTTCAAAAGTGAGATTTTATGGGCGAAAAAATGTGTCCATGCGCCGTGGCTCTAGTCACTCTTAGGGTCCTAAATCATGCGCAGAACGGACTAGCAAATCGATTTTATCCACAAATTCGTCGCCGGCCAGTGCCGTACTTCGTCAATTGATGACTTAAACAAAATATATATTACACTGGTTAAAAAAACCATGGTTACTGGTTTTTGAACCAGTGAAACATTGGTTTGTTTAGATGTTGTTCTTAATCAAAAATAAACATATTATCCATTGTCAGCTCCTTAAATTCCTCTAGTTTTTTTAAATGTTACAGCTATGGAAAGCCAAGAATTTTTGTACTGGTTCACAATGGATGCGTTGTAGTTAATAATAATAAAAAATGTCGAATACGACCAAACATAACTCTAACCCAATCATAATTGAAAAAAAAATCACTTCAATTATTTATTTCGGATTAAAAAATCTGAACAAAAAATGTATTGCATTAATCTAAAAAGTCAGTAAGTATGATTACAACATAAAACATATTCCCTTGGAGCATATACCTACTAGAGGCACTCTTGCTACCTGGAAAACAATTATTTGTGCAAGAAAGAAAAAATAGCGGTATAACCTTTTTCTCCCTCCAACGCGCTCATTGGTCGGTGAAAAGAATATATATACCTTGCTCTGCGTGCTGATTTGTCGGTCTCTCCGCGTCGATCTATCGACACGTTAGTTGGAGCTACGGAGAAGGTTATACTATGATTCTTTTTTCTCTTTCGCACTGCCAAACGGCATGGCTGCCTCTAGTAAATAAATGCTCGTTTTGTATAAATACATTTAAGATGTTTAGAATATCCTTTTATCGCTATCGAAAACATAAGTGTAAGCAGGAAAAGGGTTATCTGTATAAACATTTTTACCCTTCTGTTCAAGTCCAGTCAAATAAACCCATTCCCAAACAACAGGTGACAGTATATTACACGATCCCTTCACTGATCCCCAAGCAAACCCTTTAAATATATAGAAAGCGTTCAAACTTCGTGGTTTTTGAACTGACATAAAACCGTTTAAAGTCGACAGTCACGCGTTTAATAAATTCTAACAGTTTCCAAACCATTTTACGGCGGTACTAAAACTGGGTCTTGAAATTAACCCTATCTTTTATTAGCCCCTATTTTTTCTATTTAAATTTTGCAATATAAATTTTGTTACCTTATTGTTTATATTACTACCTAACATAATTTATATATGAATAAAAACGTAACATAAAAGAATTTAGTATCTAAATATATAAAAAATATATTTCATAAATACAAATTAATTATTGACATACAAATTTCTGAGTCCGGCACTGGTCCTGCTTTTTAAATACGCATGCTTAATGACACTATCGTTTGTTTAGTGCGCGAGGTCGTAAACTTGCCATAAATGCGATTAGCCATTATATATCTAAAGTTAGGTTATCTATGATTTTTCCTCAGCTTTTCGAGAAATGTGAAATAAACTTTAAAAGGGGAAAGACACCCCGTATCATAAAAACAAAGCATTTCCGGACCCATGTTTATATGAACTTTGTTTCATATTTTTAGATGTAGAATCTGCCCCTAAATTTTCCTTACAACATTCTGTAACACCCTGTATATCGGCCATTCATGGTGATAAATTTGGAGAATATTCTTTTTTACATAGTACAGTTTTTATGTTAGTAGCATAGAGAATGCAAGCTCTGGGACAGTATTTGCTATTGTTTAGCTACTTGCAACCAAGCGCGGAATAAAAAAAGAAAATATACTGTATTTTTTATCAAAAAGAATAAGAAAATGACAGAAATTTTGGAAGCATGGCCAGTATATCTAAATATGGCGTCTTAATTAATTGCGATCCAAAATTTTTGTATAAAGTTACCAGAAAAAAAAAGGTGTGTTTTTTAAAAGTTCTTAAAAGCTAAATTAGATTGAGTACTTACTTGAGTACCACCAAAGTCTTATAGATAGGCATAAATAAAAAAGTCATTTGGTGCTTAATTATGACTTTACGGCGGATGATCAATTAATTCGATAATTGATTGCTTAAATAGTCCATTGTTAGGCAAGATGTGTGAAAGCAGACATTGTCTTGATAAAGAAAGATCCGAATCAAATCAAATCAAATAAAGCTTTATTGTGTAAAGAATATAAAATTCTTATTTACAAAGCAACGCTTTTTATCTAAATATAAAATAAAAATAAATCACTTTAAAATAAAAACCTATAACTAATTTTTAAAATTAAACTAAATAAAAAAACACCCATGAACAAAATACGTACAAAAAGAAAAGATAAAATTTGTCAGGTACTATGTTAATATCATATGACAAACAATTTGAAAAGGACGAACAACACTAATTTAATATATCGTCATAATATTCGTTAGTATTATAATAGGCTTTCTCAACCAATAGCGTCTTAACTTCCCCACGAAATGTTTTCTCCTCAGTTATTTGTCTTAGCCTCACAGGAAGGTGGTTAAATAGCTTTCTACTGTTATAAACTATAGAGTTTTTAATTAAGGAAGTAGAAGGTATCGGAAGGGCGATAGTATTTATTCTACGAGAGGAATAAGTAGATACTGACGTTAAATTACTTTTGTGCTTCCTGTGCATAAGACAAACTGACTCCATTATAAAAATGCAGGGCAGTGTCAAAATTCTATGAGTCAGGAATAAAGGTCTACATGAATCCCTACGCCGAATTTTGTACATGATCCTAAGAGCTCTATTTGCAATACAAAGACTGATCCAAACAGGGTATCAGAGCATGAGCCCCAAAAACAAATACCATAACGCAAATGTGAATCTATAAGCGCAAAATACACATTTCTAACCAAGCCCACATCCAGTTCCTCCGCAACCACTCTCAAGGCATAGCAACCAGATGACAGCCTTCTGTTTAAGCTTGCAATGTGACTTTCAAATTTTAACCTTTCATCTATTTGAAGTCCTAGATACTTGTTAACCTGCGGATTGTTGATATTCACATTATCAAGCAGTACCCCATTAAGTTGACATTTAAAAGTTAAAATATTGGTTTTAGAAATGTTAAAAGAAAGATAATTTGCATCACACCATTTTTTTATTTTTAAAATATCTTTATTAACGTTATATTGCAAAATTTCATTGTCCCTATGGTGCCAAAATAGTGTGATGTCGTCAGCAAACATTGTAACTGAACCTGTAATATCTAAATTTAAATTTGGTAAGTCATTTACATATAAAAGAAATAACAAGGGGCCAAGAACTGAGCCCTGGGGCACCCCCTCCTAGGTTATGGGATTTATCGCAGAATGCTCATTTTTAAAAAATACTGTCTGGCAACGGTCGGACAAATATGACTTAAACCAGTTTAACGACGTGCCTCTAAAACCATATACTTCAAGTTTCCGAAGCAATGTTTCATGATTCACACAATCGAACGCCTTGGACAAATCACAAAACACTACAGCTGCCCCGTCTTCATCATTAAGCCTTAGATACATCTCCTCAAGAAGCGAAAAATGGCATCTTTAGTACTCAAATCCTGCTGAAATGCAAATTGTCTGATACTAAGAAGTTTATGCTTGATCAAAAAGCTTAACATACGCCTCTTGACAAGTTTTTCAATTATCTTAGCTAAGATTGGTAAGAGCGAAGGTGCTTATTTATTTTCCTTTTTTTAACGAGGACTTCAGGCAAACAGATAGTTGTGTACCCTTCAGAGTTGATCCTTCTGAAAGCACTGTTGCCACATGATCAGTTTAAAAAAAACAGGCCACCATTTGCTTCAATGTGCTTAGAGCGTGAACATTTTTTGTTGTTTTTGGTTCCTTTTGATTCCTCACCCATTACAATTGTATATGTCTTTTGAAGCACCGCCATTGTATTTCTTAAGCGTTTGTTTGCAACAATAAATGATGATCATCTTTTTAATTCTTTGTCGGGTTATGTGGGATTCAACGAGAACAAACCTTTTCACAGCTAAATCATGCAATATTTTATATATGCTGATGGAACTAAGGTCTAAGGTTGCTTTAATCTTACAATGTATCACATGATCATCTTGCATTATTAGTTTTTGCACAACAATAATGTTTTCTAAAACAACAACTTATTTTGGAAGACCTTCACGACTTTCGCTGGTAAGCAACCGGTGACCACGAGTAAATTCGTTATACCAGCCTTTCACAGCGGGACTTTATTGCCAAAAGTGAAGTGAAGTTAGTCGACGCACTCCTGTTTTGATAATTTATGTCGAAAGTAATAAATCATTGTACCGAAATTTTCACAAAATAATTTCATTTTTTCGAGACACAAATTTTTAATTGAATATAAACAACAAAAATTGCGCTAAAAAATTAAAACATTCTAAAGGAGTCCAAAAAGACAAACTTTCTATTGGAAAAGTCAGTTGACACCTGACAACACTCGGTGTTGCTAAGGCTCAATATACTTTAAATTACTATAGTAACTTTTTTTAAAGCTAATGCCATTGGGAAAAAATTATTATTGAATTTAAGTAATTATACAAAAACAATTTTACAGTATGTCTACGTAAGTTGGCGGCATATGGGCATATTATTATTAAGTTTACGAAAAAAAGTCATTCTTTATAAAAAGTTTTGCATGGTCCACAACCTTTAATGCAACAATCAGCTGTTAAAATTGATCAGTCGTATACAAGATTTATCAAACCATGTTTTTTTGCTCCAGAGTAAAGTACCTTGCTTTTGAGAGTATCGAAAACTATTATAAAAAAGATATTTAGAAATAACTTTCAAATATTCAATCATGTTGATTTACATTGAAAAGCATTTTTTTACATTTTCTTTGCGATAATGTTGAAAATGTAAGTTTACACATTAATTCATAACACAGCCCCACAAAATGGGGCTGTTTAATTAATCATTATTATTTATAATTAGAGAAAATGTTTTTTAAAAAAATGTTTTTAATATAAATAAACAATGTTTAATATTTTAAAGTTATATCTTAACATCTTTTTGTATAATAATTTTCGATATTGTCAAAAGTAAAGGTACTTTACTTTGAAGGAGAAAAAAACATTTTTTAACAAACCTCGTATACGACTGATAAATTTTAAGATCCGATGGTTGCATTAAAGGTTTTGGATTATGCAGAACTTTTTATAAAGAATAACTTTTTTTTTAACCTTAATAATAAAGAAATTTCCATATGCCGCCAACTTACGTAGACACACTGTATACTTTAATTGGCCGTCTTCCCCTGGTGTTGTTGTAAAACACCTTGTATAACACATTCTTTTTAAATTTTAGGTTTAAGAAGAATGTGCATAATCACCCATTTGGTTCTTCCAGTAACCAAACTTATAGTAGGATTGGGATACATGCATTTATGCCCGACCAACACTTGGATGCCCACATACCTGATCGTGGGTGGATTTCTTCAGATTGCATTTATGGTTACTCTAATTTACAAGCCTTTAAGGCAACCTATAGTTATGGCCGCTCTTGGTGTTTCACTGCTCATCTGGGGTTTAATAGGTACATTCCTCTATGTAAACGCTTTCAAACAAATTTTAAACTTATGTGGTTACCAGGAAATGAGAAAAAACTCTTTTAAAAACAAAAAAGTTAGAAATACCTACTTAGTGCTATCTACGGGTGAATTAACGTAACAGATGCTGAAAATGCCCTCCACCCTCTACTTGGCAGGCTCCTAGGCGATGGTAAAACCTGTCTACGGAATTCCGAATGGCCTCAGCCGGTGTGTTATGTGATTTCACTCTAATTCTGTTTTTTAGATCTTCAATATTAGCCGGCCTATTTTGATAAACCTTGTCTTTCAGATATCCCAAAAAAAATCTAATGGCGTTAAGTCTGGGGATCGTGGCGGCCATTCAATTGTACCACGTCGTCCAATCCTGCGTCCTGCAAATATTTCATCGAGATATTCTCTGACGTTAATACCAAAATGTGGGAGAGCGCCGTCCTGTTGGAACCAAAGTGTTTCAGTGGGGATATCTGGATCTGCTTCATTGGGAAACATAACAGCTAAAGCAGGCACTAATTCAAAGCGTAAAAAGTCTAAGTAGCGTGCAGCTGTAAGGTTTCCCTCAAAAAAGTATGGCCCTAATATTCTGTTGTTGATGATGCCTGCCCATACATTTACTTTCTGAGGATGCTGCGTATGAGCTTCGCATATCCAGTGTGGGTTTTTCTGACTCCAGAATCGATAATTGTGCCTGTTAACTACTCCGTTTAAATAAAAAGTAGCTTCGTCCGAAAAGAGTATGTTCAGTGGAAACCCATTATTCTCGTCACATCGCCTCATTATTTCCTCACAAAATTGCAAATGCCTGTCATAGTCATCTTCCAAGAGTTCATGGACAAGATATACCTTATATGGGTGGCATTTTTCTGTTTTCAAAAACCTCCCAATCGTACGTCTAGACGCAGGATTGTTTTGGGCTAATGAAACCGTTGACAAATGTGGATCTTCCTGCAGAGATACAGCAATGTCCAATTTTTGATCTTCGTCTAAAACATGTGGCCGGCCACTTCTGGGCAAGTCCTTCACTGTACCATGTTCTTCAAATTTGTGTAAGATCTTACTCACAGTAGCCTGGGAAATGTGATTTTCCGGATATTTTGCATTAAATAAAGTACACACTTCACTTTGACTCCGCATTCTATCCCCACATCCCAACAATATCAAGACTTCGATACGCTGCCTCTCTGACAATACCATTTTTGTTTGGCAAATTAAAAAAGAACACTTTGAAGGTACACAATTAATAAACTAAACAGATTTCAATTTTACCCAGAAATGCCACAATTTTAAAACTGAGTCAAAAAAATGTTTTCCTATCAGGGCATTAAATTTGGTACAAAAAATTTAACAACCTTTTTCTCTTTTTGAAGTACACTGCTTAACAATTGCTTGGGATTATAACTAATTTTATGTGTAATTTTTTTCTGAAAAAATAAATTCCAAAGAATGTTGATGCTAGATTACTCTATCAGTTTTACACATAATCAATAAAATTTGTTGTGCTGCCTGCCCAGGTTGGTCTGTTCTTAAAATTTGTAAACTTTTAGAAACTAGGTACTGATGATCCTTAGCAATTGTTGAGCAGTGTACATCATCAATGCTGAATGCCACTTTATTTGTTTATTTGCAACGTTAATTCACCCGTAGATAGCACTAAGTAGGTATTTCTAACTTTTTTGTTTTTAAAAGAGTTTTTCTCATTTCCTGGTAACCACATAAGTTTAAAAAAAGAAAGGGTATGGTCAGATCCCATTTTTTACGAGCTCTTCAATGAGCCCATACACGACATAGGTTTGCATTTGAAAAAAAAAAGTTGGGAAGGGATGCGTATAATTTAAAATCAATTGACGTGTTTCAGCGTTTTTTTCCTAAGTTACTGGTTAAAAAGATATTAATTTTATTCCGGACTTTTGCGCATCCCTGTATATATAAAATAACAAAAAGATTCACTTTCTTTGGGCATTAAGGCTCCTTAATGAAGAGAAAAATCAATAATCCTGGTAGGTGCAACCACTAAGATTGGTTGCTTTAAAATTACTAGGCCTCCAAATAAATGAATAACCCCTGGTTTTGGCTGACCCTCTAGCAAGTAAATTAGAGAATTTAGAAAATAATTCTATTCATGCCATTGCTAACTTTCTTTTAAAAACTAACTTAAGATAAATGTCCATATTTTCTAAAAAATATAAAAAATAAGTCTTAAATACAAAATATGTTTTTCTCCAAAACGGCGAAAGGAGCATTGTGTTGTTTTTTTTTAATTTCTTAAAGAGTAATACCGATTTGGATTTTTTCAAAATAATGTCCAGATGCAGTTAAACTAAGCAGCAGTTTAGATAAATCTTTAAATTAATGGAAATTCTATCGACCAGTGATTATGATACAAGGGTAAAAGAGATGGATAAAAAGTAGGGTAAACATCTTACATACCATGTATTAAAAATGACGTTGTCGTGCCTTACTTTTTTTCTTCTTTGAGTGTTATCTTGGCATCATAACAGTTAGAACTATTTAAATAAAATGTTTTTCCTACTACCGTAGGCAAAATGTATATTTTCTCAACCTGGTAACGAAAAGGGAAGCGAACGTAAATCTTCAAGCTATCTACCTACTAGGCGTTGCTAGCTACAAAAGGTAAACTTTTGTGCCAACTCTTGATTTTTTTAATTTGTTGGTAGGGGGCTTGCTACCCTTTAGCCAGACCTTGATTTTTATGTTTAGGGATCCTTCAAGGACAATTACACAAATTTTTAAAAGCGCCTTAAGAAACTACTCAAAATTGTTCACAGCTCTCGGACTACAAGTGTTGCCGAGTTTCAAGATTATTTTTTTTCCTGCTAAGTAATTATGAATACCGAATTTTTGAAACAATGCAATGCGTTTTTTGTTGAAGTGTTTTTGTCAAACGAAAACGAATGAGATTATAGTATTTACCTTTTTAAATAAACACATATGGCACTTAGTCACTGATTGAAAATCAAAATTGTTTCACATCCAGATTATCTCCGCCTAGTATTTTATTCGCTCAGCTTTCATCTGAGATGTAATATTGAAACTTAGCCCCGGTTGCCTCTATGGATATGTGTGGTTAGCGCGTTGTGACTTTGATATCGTTTTGGGGGAGAAGTTTTATATTTAAATTTTAAATGCTTGTAACTCGATTATAAAAGTTCGTACATTTTTTTTGGCAAAAGCATTATTTAGATATAAAGGGTTATTTTTGGCCAATAAAAAATAGAGGCTTATTGAACATACACATTTTTATACTACTCGTGTTATTAGAAGTAAATATTTTACCTATTAATTACACAGATTCACAAAAAAAGTAGTGTGTGCTGAGTGTCGGACTAAGATTTTCTGGCGTATTTCTTTTCCTCTGAACACGAATCTGAAGTCAAAATTAGGGGTCAAACAAAAAAAATAAAAAAACAAAAAACCGATACGGTACATTGACCGGCAGGAACCTGATAGCAACGGTATGTTTGGACAACGATTATGCAAACTCTAGGAGATACAAAAAATTTATAAAATAAAATATTGGGCTTTCTAAATTATCTATACCGGGTGTTGCTCCGTCGAACGGGACATAGGGAATCCCATGTAAATTTTGAAGTGGTCCAATATTGGCTCCCCTAATTATTTTAGAAGAAAATATTATTAGGATTTTTAAAGAGCACGAAAAGTTGTACCCAGTGTACAAATTTCAGCTCTTCTCAGTCCGCCAGCAAAGAGATAAATGCTAAAATAAGTTACGAATCTCCTATCTTCTTACGCGCCCAGTATTATTAGAAGTTTATAATAAAATACCAGAAAAATTATTTAACCTCTTACTCTCAAGTTGTCAGATCAATGTCACATCATTTTTAAATAATGAACTACTCAAATCAAGAAAAATCACTATTATAAAATGATTTTATCAGGGAAATAGTTATCGAAGAGTAGCGGACATGTTTGCAGCCTATTTTCCCAATAGGCCAATACCAAGTAAATCGACAATAGAACGGACGATAAAAAAATTTGAAACTACAGGCACAGTAATCAATTATTGAAAATGTGAAGAAAATCGCCGTGAAAATCAGAGACAAATTGTACAAAACAAGATGGATTTAGACGTGATACTTTGTGTAGAGGAGGCCGAAGGAAACATTAGCACGAGACAACTGGAGGACATTACTGGACAAGACCACACACAATATCTCGAATTTTAAAAAGATGTAAATACCACGCTTACAAGTACGAAAGACACCAAGAATTAAGAGACGGAGACGAAATACGACGACAGGAATTTTGCTTTGAGATGATGGAGAGGACAAACACTGACAGAGGTTTTTTACAAAATATTTGCTTTACTGACGAATGCACTTTTACATTGAACAACGAACCCAACATTCAAAATTGCCGGTACTGAGTAACGAAAACCAAAATCGATTTGTTGAGACAAGGACTCAATATCCACAAAAAATTAATGTTTTGGCGGGAATTTTCGGCCACCATATCCTTGGACCATTTTTCCTTGACCGAAATTAAAATGCGGAGTACTTTCTGGAACTTTTAGAGGAACAAATTTTGCCTGCTTTGAACAACCTTGCTCGTGAAAATCAAGAGATTTGGTATCAAATGAATGGCTGCCCAGCACACAGTACCAGAGCTGTGCGCGAATACTTGAACAACGCATTTAATAACGACATCATAGGCCCGAACCACGCAATATCTTGGCCAGACAGGTCTCCGGATTTTTCGCCAATCGATTTTTTTCTATGGGGATATTTAAAAACTAAGCTTTATACCAATAAAAAATATGAAAATTTAGACCAGCTAAATGTGCCAGAATATCGATGTACCAACTAGCCAACGTAAGAAATGAGTTTTATAATCGTTTGGCTTATTGTCTGGCAGTTAATGGAGGAATATTTGAGCATTTGATTAAATCCTGATATTTTCGTCATAAATTGATTTCTAAATGTAGACAAATTTGTTTTATTGTCTTGCGTAACTGTGAGTGCATGTGTTGGAATTACCTGTAAATTAAAATGAAATGCGAGGATTCTTGTTGAAATTCCCGTATAAAATTGTTCAGTTTTGGCAATGACATTATAAATTAATGATCTAAATTGTCACTGATAAATCGATATGGTGTTTTTATTATTGATTTCTAGAGTACAGGGTGCATAATGAGATACTACGTTGCAGAAGTATTTAAGCAGTTTACTCTTTACTGGTTGGTTGAAAAATGCACAAATTTTCATTTTGGGTGGAACTTATTGTGCTCTTCAATAAATCCCTATAGCATTTTTTTCTAAAATAATTAGGGAAGCCAATATTTGACTACTTCAAAATTTACATGGGATTCCCAATGTCCCGCTCGGCGGAGCAACACCCGGTATAAATATTTATATAAACATGTTAAAATAATAAAGGAGATATAAACAAAAATGTAATTTTGAAAAAAATTTAGTCCAAAAATATATATTTTTATTACCATATTTTTAGCATTTTTTCTTATAAATCATTTATTTTATTAATTTAATCTTAACCACTCAAAATTTGCAGAAAAAATCTTAAAATAAAAAAATGTTAATTTTCAAATTTTTTCCAGCTTGAAAAAATCCTGAAAATTCGGTTTTTTGATTATGACTCAAAAAATATTGCATTTAGACAAAAAGATTATAGAACTTAAATTAAAGACCTTGTAAAAATACATAGTTTATATTATATAACGTTTGACCTTAGGGTTCAGCGTAAAAAAATACGCCAAAAAAGCTTAGTACGACACCACTTTTTTTGTGGACCTGTGTTATTTATTAATGTAAGATTTTGACTTTTTTAAGCTTCTGTGAACATAATAGTGGAATGGAAACCCGATTTTTTCATCGGAGGCTGGAGATACTGTCACAAACTGTTTTTTTACTTTGGATTTTTGGTATCCGTGTTGGAGTACATCATACTGGCGTTAGTAATATTATATGTGTGTACACAACTTGCCTACATCAATGTTTCTGAGCAACAAATTGTGTAATGATCCTGGTATGTGTTTAGCCGTATCAACTAGAATGAAACGAAAAAATATACCTATTTAATTTCCACAAAAAGAGGACAATGGAGATTTAATTTATAAGAAGAACTGTACAGGTTTACAGGGTTATCCAACATAAGCGTCCGCCATTGGTAACTTTGAAGTTACAAAATTGTTTAAATTAATGGACGCCTCCTAACCCTGTATAGCGTAACTCCGTTAGATTAGAATAACTTAATTTACCAGTTACCTATTAAATATGTTCTTTACTATAGCCTTAAAAATTAATAAAGAATATGCAACTACAATAATTTACTTTTATTTAAATATAAACATTTTTTTATTTAGTTAAATCCCTATAATTGAAAATAAAAAAATGCAGAATTATCTTAATATATATACAGTGTGTCCCAAATTGGGCCTACATGTATTGGTAACTCGGGAACCATTAGAGCTACAGTGTTGGTTAAATTAGGAAAGTTTTAGACAATTTAATTGCAAAATTAATCTGCTTTAGATTTTATTTTATCTTTTATGGTTTTTGAGATAATTAAGAAAACCAAAATGGTGCATTTTTAACTTTTGCCTGTAGCTCGCAAACTACCAATTTTACGGTTTTGAGATTACTACATTATTGGAATACTTTTTTAAGAAGAATTTAATTTAAGTAAAATATTTTTTCTAACTTTATTTGTTTTTGAGATATTTACCCAAACTTTGATTTTCATACGGACGCCATATTGATTTTTACATTTTTGAAAAAGCTCTTCAAGTTTTCATTAATGTATCACAAGTCTAGGTTTTCAGATTGCTTAAGCTCTAAAAACGATCATTTTTGTTTATTTGATAGTAGGCTTAGACTAGACTGCGTAATGGCCGCCCAGTTTCATAAAAAACAAATGAAACGCATCTTATAAAATAAATAATGTAAATGTCAAAATTAGCGCATCTTATTCTCGTTTAGAAACGCCTTTAACAAAAATTCAAGTTTTGATTATTTTAAGTATTTACAATAATGGCTCTTAATTATTCCGATGATGAAAAGGTGGATATGCTAGAAATTTATTTTAAATCTAACAGAAATACAAAGGCTGCAGCACTTGCATACGAAGAACAATTTCCGGAGCGGCAATAACCTAACCAAAGACATTTTAGATTCTTAGTTACGAACTTGTTAACCTATGGATCTTTTGTGAAACCGAATCCCAAAACTTATACAAAAAATAATGAAGCAAGACAGGCGATTATAATGGAAAACGTTAGAGATGATCCCACAACATCGGTTAGAAAAGTGGAAGAGCAGACAACAACTCCTAAGTCATCTGTGCATCGGTCTTTAAAAAAACACCGTTTTTATCCATACAAAAAACGTATTGTCCAGGGTCTTCAGGGGAATGATTTCAATAGACGAATCACCTTTAGTCAATGGTTTATTACTAAATGTCAACAGATACCCAATTTCTAATCCAAGGTTCTCTGGACAGACGAAACCCGGTTTACAAATCGTGGAATTTTTAATAGGCACAATTATCACTGCTGGGATACAGAAAATCCACATAATTTAGAAGAAAGACGGCTACAAACAAGGTTTGGCTTTAATGTCTGGTGTGGCATCATAGGTAATTTAAAATGCACCTTAATTTACGTCTCACAATTAGATAAAACATTTATTTTCCGCCAAATGAAATGAATAATTTGTGGTTCCAGCAAGACGGATGTCAAGCGCACAGTACCAGGGAGGTGATGGAGGTCCTTAGAAATACCTTTAATGACAACATAATCTCTAATAATGAGCCAATTGCTTGGCCAGCTAGATCACCGGACATCACACCCTCTGATTTTTACCTATGGCCCAGATATCTGGGCCTATGGGGACACGCAAAAAATGAGGTGTACGAGTTTTCTCCGCCCGAAACTAGGCTGGAACTAGAACACAGGGTACGGGATGTGTTTGCGTCCATCAACCGAAACACGTTCCGAGTAACCCGCAAGGTGTTGGAAAAATGCGAGAAATGTGTGAAAATGTACATGTCTATGATTTTATTTTCTTGTTTACTGATACATTTTTGTTTTACCGTTGTGTTTAATTATTATCAGTTTAAGGTAATATTAGGAAGTAATAATTTTTGCAAAAAGCATCATTTTTTTGTATAAGTTTTGAATTTCGCTCTCACAAAAGATCCATAGGGTAACAAGTTCATCACTAAAAATCTTAAATGTCTATGGTTAGTTGATGCGCTCCGGATGCGTATCATTTGTTTTTTATGAAACGGGGCGCCATTACGCAGTCTGTCTAAGCCTACTATCAGATAAACAAAAATGATCGTTTTTAGAGCTTAAGCAATCTAAAAACCTAGACTTCAGATATTAATGAAAAGCTTTGAAGAGCTTTTTCAAAAATGTAAAAATCCAATATGGCGTCCGTATGAAAATCCAAAGTTTGGGTAAATATCTCAAAAACAAATAAAGTAAGAAAATATTTTTACTTAAATTAAATTCTTTTTAAAAAAGTGTTCAAATAATGTAGTAATCTTAAAACCGTAAAATTGGTAGTTTGCGAGCTACAGGCAAAAGTTAAAAATGCACCATTTTGGTTTTTCTTAATTATCTCAAAAACCATAAAAGATAAATAAAATCTGAAAGCAGATTTAATTTTGCAATGAATTGTCTAAAACTTTCCTAATTTAACCAACACTGTAGCTCTAATGGTTCCCGAGTTACCAATACATGTAGGCCCAATTTGGGACACACTGTATTGTCAAATACAAGAATCTTAGGGTAAGTCCGTGTTAGTATAAAAAGAACCACGCTTTGGCTGTCCAAAACCTATCGACTCCTGATAATATCGGTAAAATCTCTGACATAATTTTACAGGACAACCTGCTAAATGTATTTGAGATAGCTACTACTACCAGCGTTTTTGAAGGAACAAGTGTGGAATATATTACCGGAAGATTTATGTATGAAAACTTTCCGCGTATTCTCACAATCGCCTAAAAATGACAACTTGTTCTGGTATCACAAGAATGTCAAGTAAACGCAAGTACTTTTCGTGCAGAAATATGAATTTAAAAAGTACTATGAGCAATTCCGAAAGTTTCCCTTCAGTCGTAGAAATTGCCGCAGTACAGGATCTTTGATTATATTTACGTGGCTTCTGGAGCCTTTAATTTTGAAGACAGAAAAAAATGTTTTATATAAAAATTTAGGTTTTTTTCCATATATTGAAGAAATATCGAAAAAAAAAATGAAAAATATAGGCAACTTCCCCACTTTTTTAATGAAACACCCTGTATATTACATTTTATTTGATGAACCTTTTTTTAAGATATTTTGGGTTTATAAAACCCAAAAAGTGGGTATCAAGAAACCATAATAAGATTGTCATGTTGCTGAATTTGGTGAGGTTTTTTTTGACCATAGTTATTTTTGATTAACATCCTGCTAGAAGAAGAAAGACTTTTGGAATAGAATAAATTTTAAAAAATTTGGATCCGCTGCATAAAAACCCAGCTATTTCCCAAAGCATACTTAGGTCTGTCCTGCTGTTTTTTTTAGGAAGATTCTGAAAGGACATAAATTGGGGAAAATTTTAAATTTTTTTTTAAATTTTATAATTTTATTAAGTTCAGATGCCGCATTTGAGGTTGATATTTAGGATTTTTAAAATTTTTAAAAGTAGTTAGTGCTAGTCCAAAAAAAAAAAAGAAAAAGTATAAAATTTTTTTTATTTCGTGCTGCAAATCCTTTTCTTCATTTTAAAGCTTTGGTATAAACTTTCTACCATGTATTTATTAGTATCTATAGATGGTACCCATTTTAAGGATATAATAAGTTAAAATTTCTTTGTACTGTCGTCATATTATTATTGTTACCAAGGATAATTTGCGATTTTCTTCTTCGATAAGATCGGGGAAAAAAACATAAACCTATTTTTTAAAGTTAAATAATAATTTAACTTTACAATAAAACAATACGTTAAAAAAATTAATATAAAACAATTTTATTGTTTTCATACTTTCTTAATACTAATGATTTTTTTTTAATTTTTTTATTTATATGTTAAGCTTAAATATCTTATAACTTTTATTCAAATATCATCAATTTTATATATATATATATATATATATATATATATATATATATATATATATATATATATATGTTATATATATATATATATATATATATAATATAATGAAATAAAAAATCTAACGGAAATACAACACATCAAGTCTATGGAGGTTTTATTCTATGTTTCGAGCCACAATTTCCTTACCGAAGAACATCATATGAGAAAATACATCCAAGTTATTGCTTTCCTTAAAAGCAGGTCTGAGTACTAACAGCCTTTTAAGTTAACCCCTTTCACAAGAAATTTGTTAGTGATATTTGTAATGATTAGTGAAAGGAATTTGTATTAAATGATAATAAATTTAAATTTAAATTTTAAATGTATGTAGTTGTTTTTTCATTATAACAAAAACTATACCTAAAGTCCAAAATTCTGTCAGTGACTCATTAATAGACCGGCCACCCAATCCGACGAAGCGGCTGAAAATCCGTCACCAGTAAATGATTTTAAGCCTATGATATACTTTTCCGTTTCAAATAATGAAAGAACCGGACAAGTTTCATCGCCATTGTTGAACAGCACTGCAAGACAAATCACCAGAAAGCGATCGCACTTAAATATACGCCATATATTGAAATCATTGTTATCGAGAAGATAATAAAAGCAACACACATCTTAGTTTACAACTTAAAGAGACTTGAAAATAAGCGTATCGACAGAGTATTCGTGCTGTTCGATGATTTTATTAAGTTATTGATTATGGACAGATTTTGTAAGTTTAAATTTTAATTCACATGCAGGGTATTTTCTAAATATTATAATTCTTGAATAATTGTAGTATATAGATATTGTTTTGTGCCAATTTATAATAGTTTATCTTATTTAGTGTATATAATTGTATATAAAGATTTAGTGTTATTAAGTGCTTAATTCATAAACTATGAATAATATTAATTAACCAACTAGTTATCCGCCTAAGAAAAAAAAAACTCAGTTAACTAAAAAGAACTAATGATTAAAAATGTTTACAGCCGGATTCGGGAACGAACCAGAACTACAACCATCTGATGCTGCAGAGATATGTGCAACTTTAACGAAAGTTTTTTCGCGTACGGTATTCAGAGTTTTAAAAGGCAAAAATCAATATTAAATTATTCGGATACTGGAAATGAGATTTTTGGCTATTTTTTTGCACACTTTACTTTTCGATTAAACAGAATCAGAAGCTGTTTTTTTGTTGCCTCTTAGGTGAATTCCTAAAAAT
Organism: Listronotus oregonensis; assembly: GCA_019359885.1. Classification (NCBI taxonomy): domain Eukaryota; kingdom Metazoa; phylum Arthropoda; class Insecta; order Coleoptera; family Curculionidae; genus Listronotus; species Listronotus oregonensis. The sequence continues at coordinate 17,969 of JAHBCN010016645.1, forward strand.
AATTAATAATTGAATTGTTTAATTCAATTTTACGACATATTCCTTTAAATTCATTATTAATGAAAACATATTTAAAAAACTTTCATACTATGTTAATATTAAAAAAAAAACACTTAAAAAGTAAGGAAAACCTTAATTTTCAATAAAAAGTAGGTAAAACGTTTACGTCCGAATTCAACCCAAATTTCTAAAATGCTGGATCTGTTACCAGGTTGTAATAGTTTTTGATGACATTTTATAAGGTATGCGAACCTTGCTTCAGCTCGACCCGCAATGTTTGATGAAAAATATTCTCAATATGGAAATCCTAAATATGAAACACGAAAGACCCGAAATAGTTATTGGATTCTACAAGCTGATGATCTCAGAGCTAAAAGTTCTTATAGTGATATTTTTGATGAAACAATGTGCAAGAATATCTATTTTACATTATAAATGTAAGATCAGTAAAATTGAAACCGGTGTAACTTGGATTGTCTATCGTTCTGCTTTTACATCTTTTTTAATTATGTTAAGACTAAAATTTTATTATTTTTTTCATGTGGCAAAATAAAATCAGAGAAGGTAAAATTAAAGTAAAAATGTATTTTTTTTGGAAAAACGTTGAAAAATCGCCAAAAAAACTCAAATTTGTGTTCTACAACCTCAAAATAGGAGGTGTGCAAAATTACAAAAATTACATTTTTTCGTCAATACGAATAACACCATCAAAATAATATAGGCTTGTTACTAATTAAAGGCTGATGAAAATGTGTGAGAAAATAACTTTTGCTTGTAAAATATTTTCATGTTTTGACTAAATTAATCATTTATTTTCAAAATGCATATTATCTGAATTGATTCCCCTGACCCCACACAATCCGGGGCACTCCCAAAAGCGAGCGATGCGCCATTGACAGAAATTTTGACTTAAAGTATAATTATGTTATAGATAGATTCATAACACTTCTTTGTGTTATATCTCAACTCATAACTAGGGACCAGACATCGATAGCAACCACACAATTTGAGCTTAAAATGATATAGAATATAAATAAAAATGAAATAAATAATTGAACTCTTACATTTCATTAGTTTATTTTTATGATATTTATCTAGGTGATTTTTGAATAATACAAAAAGACGGTAGTAAAAAATTAGAAGAGTTTTCACAACAAAAAGAATTAACTATGATTTTATAATGCGTAGTTTATATGTAAATTATATGTGCAACTAAAGT
>JAHBCN010016646.1:0-19181 GCA_019359885.1 Listronotus oregonensis
TAGCTCCTGTTTTATAGCCCACTGTGGTTTAAAGTAGCTTAAACTTTAAATAACTTGTATAGAAAACTAATATCAGTCAAAGGAAATTTAGATTAAAATATATAGGATGTTCCATTAAAAAATGAGGTTAGGTCCAATAAATTTTTAACCTGACCCCACATACTTATTCTGAAAACGGCAGATTATTCAAAATTATAATAAATATACTTTTGTAAAAACATTTTTCTTTATATCTTTCAACTAAGAAAATATAGGTCCATTCTAAAATTGACAATTTCTTTATTTCCATTTTAATTTTACAAAAACAGCACATGATGCCTATTTTACCTTTTTATAGCACTTACAATTACGGAGATACCCTATGGAAGTATCGAAAATGGGATACCATGTGGAAAGTTTAGGTTAAGGGATTTTTGACCCTCTCGAATTGATTACGCATGTCCAAATTTCGGAATTTTTAAAAGAAAATAAAACATCTTTTGAGTCACCCTGTACACGTAGTAGTCAAGTGTCAAATTGTTTTTTTTATATCCACACAAACGTCAAAAAACTAATTTATATGTTTTTTAGATAAGTACTACACAAAACCATTATGTTATATCTTTTTTATTATTTTAAGGACATTGGCGACTGTGAAGAATCCTTGCCGTCCGATCCTCTAAACACTGCGCTCATGCAGCTTTTGGCTTCGGTACTTAAGAATACCCCAAAGACTACCCCAGCAAGTAGAGTGCATGATATCGTTAGGTAAGTCAATACACATACCTACACATTTTTTCCTTATAGGTAAATTCTTCTAGGAAATTAATAACAAAGCCAAAACAATTCATTAATTTTTTTAAACTTAAATTCAGAATAATAATAATAAATCATAATATGTTATCAATATGTTCAACCATTCCTTATTGAAGAGGAAAGATTTATTGACACCCTGTACAGGGTGTCCCAAACTGGACGCGTTCTTATGGGAACAACCCTTATTTGAAGGGATAGAAAAAAATTGACCGAGGTGTCCGGAGCTTAAATTTAACGAGAAAACTACTGGCGGTAACAAAACTTTGCTATCTCTTATCGTTTGGCCACTAGAGGGCGTTTCTCGAATTTCGTCGATTTTTTAAATGCCCTATAACTTTCTTATTAATAAAGATAATTAATTTTTATAAAAACTTTCTTAAGACACTTTTTTTCGTAGAATTCATTGCGATAGGCAGATTTTTTACAGGGCGTTTAGATTTTCGTGCACCACCCCAAAATCAATTTTTTTATATGGACCACCCTATATATTATAAGATTTTTGAAAAGCTGGTAAAATTTCCTTAATTTTGATGTATCACTTGTTATGTTTATCTTAAAACCATTAGCAGTATTACGATTTAAAAATTAAAATAATGTGCCTACAGAAATCAACATTGCCATGACTAATAAAATGACATAGGATGCTAACATGTTATGATTAAAACAACAGATCTAAAGTTTTATGATAAGATTTCTTATAGTTAATATATTAAATTAATAATTATCTAAAACACAAACGACAACAACAACAAACCAACAATATTAACAAAAAAACATAACTCTACCTAATCCTAATATAAAATTTTATGGCATTTAATTAACGATATTAAATAAACAAAAATAAAATAAAATTATGTTAACAAATGTTTAAATTGTCTCCCATTTTGTTGTACGCAAATTCTACATCTTTTTTTAACAGCATTAACTGCTATAATAAGTTCTATATTTTAAACTCGGTTAAACGCACCTCGCAACGCCCTTTCTAATTCTTCCCGGCTATTAAAATTATTGTTTTTATAAGTAAGGTCTCTAATTCTACCCCAAAGAAAAAAATCTAAGGGAGTCAGGTCCGGTGACCTGGCAGGCCATTGTATGGGCCCTGGATTTCCCATCCAATTTTCACCAAACTGAACATTAAGGTAATCGTTTATGGTCCTTGCACAATGCGCAGGGGCACCATCATGCTGGAAGAAGACTCTGGGTATCAGATTTATCGGAATATCTTCCAAGAATGGTTCAACCTGGTCCCTTAAAATATTCAAATATTGTCTAGAATTCAGCGGTTCATCATAAATGTAGGGTCCAATGAATTGTCCTCTAAAAATTCCCACCCACACATTGAAGCTAAATCATTCTTATGGTCCGTTTTGGACAGTCGCATGGGGATTTTCTTGGGACCAAGTGTAATCATTAAACCGATTAAATATGCCCGCACTACTAATCGAAGCCTCGACAGACCAAATACAATTTAAAGCAAAATTTGGTTCATTTTGTATTTTATTTAAAAACCACTCACAAAAACGAGTTCTTCGATCAAAATCCCCAGGGAGAAGATGATGGATTTTGCGGGTTCGATAAGGCTTAAATTTTTTTTTTTTCAAAATCCTGTGGTTTTTGCTTCTGGATATGCCAGTCTCTGCTTCAAGTTTTCTTGTGGAAGTTGTACCATTATTTTCATATAAAGTGTTACGGTTAGAGTTTTTACTTCATTTTCGTTTTGAATTTCTTATTTTTAAGCATAATTTGCTCTGGGTTTGTTAAAAGAGCCAAAATTTTGAAGATTATGGGCAAGTCTAGCAAATAGATCCCTGGATGGTTGCTGCCGTCCGGGATATCTTTAAAAATACAAGTTTCTTGCCGCCTGAGCATTTTTGTTGCTTTCTATGTAACATTCAAGCATGTTGAACTTTTCAAAATTTTCATACATTTTTTAACACTTTTCAAAAACCTTTCTTAAAAACTTATTTAAATTACTTTTTTTCTACTAAAAATACCAAAATATTTAACAATATCAAGTACCACTGTCAATTCTCAACTATTCAGAAGCTGTTAAAATATTAAAACAAAAAAATCATATGCACGGCCTACTGCTTTTTTACGTAGCAACTTTAAATAATATGTGGCTTTAATCATAACATGTTAGCATCCTATGTCATTTTATTAGTCATGGCAATGTTGATTTCTGTAGGCACATTATTTTAATTTTTAAATCGTAATACTGCTAATGGTTTTTAAGATAAACATAACAAGTGATACATCAAAATTAAGGAAATTTTACCAGCTTTTCAAAATTCTTATAATATATAGGGTGGTCCATATAAAAAAAATTGATTTTGGGGTGGTGCACGAAAATCTAAACGCCCTGTAAAAAATCTGCCTATCGCAATGAATTCTACGAAAAAGAAAGTTTTTATCAAAATTAATTATCTTTATTAATAAGAAAGTTATAGGGCATTTAAAAAATCGACAAAATTCGAGAAACGCCCTCTAGTGGCCAAACGATAAGAGATAGCAAAGTTTTGTTAGCGCCAGTAATTTTCTCATTAAATTTGAGCTCCGGACACCTCGGTTAATTTTTTTCTATTCCTTCAAATAAGGGTTGTTCCCATAAGAACGCGTCCAGTTTGGGACACCCTGTACACGTATACATTTGTGGTAAATATAGGAATATTTAATTTAATTTTTAACTGTATATGTATGTTGACATTATAGACTTTTCAAAATCTTGAATCTGTTACATATCTGTAGTAATAAAATCTGTATCGATAAAATGTAAATTATCGGGACGGCAGTGCATGTGCCTGCCTAGACAGAAAAATGTGTTTTTATACGACCAGGCGTAAAATAGTATATTATATATCAAGTACAGAAAAGTGGAATTTTACTTGATAAGTACGGTACATTTAAATACCCTACGAGTCATCAATCATTTTTGTGATGAGGTGCGTATACTATTTTTTCGCATTTTGTAGATAATTTATTAAAAAAAAATTCGCCCATCACATAAGAAACGACTTACGTGGTATAAACTTTTTTTGCATACATTGCTATGGAAATGAAAAAAATTGTCAATTAATCCGCATTTGATTTTCCAAACGTCACATTTGCGTCGGGCAACAACTTTCAGCAGCGGGAGTAAAAGTGCTATTTTATGCCCTTGGTATAAAAATAATTATTTTTTTCGACCGATCGGAAAACACCCATTTCCTAGAGAATTTTTTGGCCAGAAAGTAACTTTTTTCCGGGCTAGACCGGAAAGTGGTTATCGAGGACCGGAGAAATACTTTTGCCGGGCTCATTTGTCACTTTTCTAATCACAGTTGTTACTTTGCAGAACCATAAAATTAAAATTAGCTGCTCATTTAGAGCATAGCCGTTTTTATTTATGGTTTTTACGGAAACGAACTTCAGTTAATTGTTATAAGTGTCAAATTCATGTCAAGCGGATAGATAGATAAAAGTAAAATTGTTTATAATTGTGTTTGCGTTTTTATTTTTTTTTAATAGTTTCGGTCAAAAAAAAACATTGTACGTTACACGAACGAAAAACAGTGTTTGTTGCCAGCGTCGCGTACGGCTCGCCCTAGAAACGGCCACCCGCAAACACTACTTTCGGTCTTACAACGTAAATTACTATTTCGTCCTCATTTCTCTGCTTATTTTTTTATTTTCAAAATTCTAAGTTAAACTGTCAAAGTTCTTTGACAAGATATGTAGGATTTCGTACAATAAAATCTTTTAGTTTTTGCCTCAGAAATTAAGAAGGCTTTCTAGTTTAGAAGTTTCAAAAACTCGACATTTTTATTGCTCTTTTCAATATTATATTATGGAGAATATATGGGCCAAACCGTTTTGTCCGGAAATCTTTTCTTATAGTCGAAATACATGATTATCGGAGGACAGATCCTCCTGTATAATCAAGCGCATTTCCAAAATTTTAAATGCGATTTCCCAAAACTCGCATTTTTTTGGCGGGTGCATCGATTGCTGGAAAACTACTAGACCTATTTTGATGCCGCTTTGCCATTTTGTAGAGAATTGAACTGGCTATGGTTGCAACCTCGAAAATTAAAATTGCTTAAAAGTTTTGGATTTTACGTACGTTTAAATACAAAAAAAAATCAATTTGTAAACTTTTTTTTCAAATGGCAAAAATTGACGATTTTGCTTCTCCAAGGTTCAGACCATAGCTAAACTCATATATTTTAATATTTTTTGGTCTCGTCTGCTTCATACCTCCCAGTTTACCTAAACCAGGACGGTTTAACATTTTTGAGCGATTTTTTTTTAATGTAGCTTAAAGAGGAAAGGATAAAAGGATATCTATACGCTTTGTTTTACTTATTATTTAATTTTACCTTTAAAAAAAATTGAAATTAAGGTAAAAATCGGAGCTCCAAACTAAAAAAAACATAATTAAGGGTTGAAAATAAAATTGTATACAAACTTTGACGGGAAACTTTATTGCTGTCTCGAAATTTGTTTATCGAGACGCGTAGCTTGACCAGCAATGAAGCATTTTCCTTTTCGGATTGTATAGTATCAGGAACTGCAGCTCTATTAATGTCGAAAAATTTTAACTACCTCTTTTGAAAAATAAGTAAAATAAAAACAAGACAAACCCTTTAAAATAATTGCGAAGGAAAACTGGAGTTACATTTTCGTAAAGGTTGAGAGAAAAGTGTGTTGAGAGGGATATGCTGGAGTATTTAAGCCCTTATCCGCCAGTTGTAAAGGGCTATCCCCTTGAAACCAATCTGCTAATGGACAAGGGACGCCGAGGCAAACGACGACTATACTATTCGATTAGTAAGTCGATGGCCTCCTGGCGCGGCGCGTACAACGTGCCATTGGAAAAACGGTAACACAGATATTTGAAAACAAATCAGGAATATTGTGTGCTAAATAAAGGACTAATTATGATAAATTAATAATATACATTGTTATAAATGATTAGGCATTATCTACTTGCTATAAAAGGAAAATTTACAATGTTTGCGGATGATACAACTATTTTATGGAATAACAACAATACAAATTTTTTATATGATGTAATTGAAAATGATATTTTTAAAATCAATTCATGGTGTAATTCTACTTTGCTTTCTTGTAGTATAGCTAAAACTAATATCTTAATATTGAGATGTGTGCACAATAACTTATTTTTTAATGATGAAATTATTAAATACCCTCCATCTACTAAATTGTTAGGAATTTATGTCGATATTAAACTGAATTTCAAAGAGCACATAGAAAAATTATGTAGTAAATTTGCGTCTGATTGTTATCCTATTAGAGTATTCTCTCATAAATTGGAAAAATTTTCCATTTTAAAAACAATTTATTTTGCTTTAATTGAATCGATTATATGAAGATATGGTAGAGTCCGATTTAAAGAAGAAAAGGCCAGGAACGTCATACCAAAAGAGTCCGCGATTAAGCCTATCTCTCTCTACGCTCCGCCCACACGTTGTGAGAGCAACGAGAACAGGAATAATTTTAAAGCGAGAGAGGACAACGCAAGCTGATGACTCTGGTGGCCTTTTTAACTTTAAATCGGACTTTATTTGTTCTTATCAGTCTCTATTATATTGTTTTCGTGCAAAGGAGAGCAGTTCGATATTTTTGTAAAGCTAAGTTCAAAAAATCATGTAAAGCATTATTTATATCAAAAAGAGTTTTAACAGCTACTTCTTTCTATATCTTAAAAACAGTATCTTTAATATACAAAAAATATTGGTTTTATAATACTAAAAATTCTTCGCATAATACAAGATAAAATTCTCAACTTCATCTATCAAATCCATGTTCTACTTTAATAAAAAAAAGCTTTTTTCCTACAGCGTGCGAAAAGTCCACTTTTCCGCACGCATTTGAGTGCGCAAAGTTGCACTTTTCCGCACGGCGTGCTGAAAAGTGAACTTTTTACGCCATGCGGAAAAAGTAAAACTACTCTAAAATCTTACAGGTAAGCAAGATTTATATGTATTTTAGTAATTGTAGGCTATTTCATGCAATATACGAAGCCATTGCAAGTTTTAGTTTATTCTTTTTTTGTTTGTTACTTCGTAATTTTCAATATTTCAGCTAAAACAAAACATTTTTTTAATTACCCTGTATAATAACAATAAATGATTATGACAAGTCAACAACAATATGTAATCTTGGTGATTTTAACACATGTCAGATTTTTTCTTCGTTTCCATATGAACAAGCAATTGCACAAATGAATTTCAATACAAACAAGCATTTTTAATGAAAAGGCGTCATAGTATCTTTTTTTAATTAAATAAAAATCCGACAAAAATAATTATTTAAAATGAGTAGTTCCGATGAGGAGCTACCAGATTCTATCTGGATGCAGCAAATACCGTAAGTTTGAATTTATTACCAGCAAAATCTCGTGAAAAATATGAGAATCAATATAGTCATTTCGAAAACTGGTGCTCCAGCAAGGGGACAAAAAGTATTAAAGAAGAAGTGTTCTTGGCCTATTTTGCGGATTTGCAAAAACATATAAACCTAATACTTTATGGAGTAAGTACTCTATGTTAAAATGTGTCCTCAAAGTGAAAAGGAACCTTGATTTAAGTTCATATTTCAAGCTAACATCACTACTTAAACACCAAAACGTGGGATACCGGCCAAAAAAATCAAAACTTTCAGCAAAGAAGAAGTTTCAAGATTCATGAAAGAAGCACCTGATAATATTTACCTTCTAATAAAAGTTGCTACAATTTTTGAATTAGCCGGTGCTTGTAGGAGAGATGAACTTACAAAAATAATGATTGATGACATACAGATAATGAAAATTTGATAGTGGTGAAAATTCCTGACAGTAAAAATAACACTTCTAGAATCTTTGTAGTGTCGATGAAACAAATAACGGACTTTATCTGCAATTGTACCGTAAATATGCAAATTTGCGAAAATCACATACCACACAGACGTTTTTTTGTCCAGTATAAACAAGGAGCATGCAGTACGCAATGTGTGGGAATAAATTCAATAGGTAAAATGCCTTCAGAAATTGCTGCATACCTAAAATTAAAAAATCCAGAAGAGTACACTGGACATAGTTTTCGTCGATCCTCTGCGACTATGTTAGCGGATTCTGGAGAAGAATTACCAATGTCAAGCGACTTGGGGCTGGAAATCAACGGCTGTAGCTGAGAGCTACATTGATGAATCCACAAATCAGAAAAAGGATATGTCGAATAAAATATTAACCATGAATAACTCCCCTCCTGAGCTAAGTCAACCTTCATCAAGCCGTACAATAAGCGCTTCCATAAGCCACCCGCTAAATGAAATTACAGGTTCTGCAATTAATTTACAATATGCTAATAACTGTTCTTTTGTTGTAAATGTTATCAACAAATAATTCCCATTTGTTGTAGTAGTTCTTTCAGATTAAACATAATTTAAAAAATAATCATTGCTTTAATATTGGTATTATCTGACGCTCGTGGGAAAAATTTTGTTCCTAACGCTTGCGAAAAGTGACTTTTCCACACTTGACTGCTTGCCCGAAATCCGCTTCGCGTCGTTAGGGCAACGGCAGTCGCGTGCGGAAAAGTATCACTTTGCGCACTTGTTAGGAAAATAACTATATTTATGACTAAAAAATATTAATTTTTCTAACTAGTGCGCAAAGTGATACTTTTCCACACGCGGCTGCCGTTACACGAAGGACGCGCAGCGGAGTTCGGGTAAGCAGCCAAGAGCGGAAAAGTTACTTTCCGCAAGTGTTGGGAACAATATTTTTTCTGCAAGCGAGAGGAAAAACCAACATAATTTTAAAGATTTATGATTAAAATATTATTTATTAACGAAGGAATTTATACACTAATTATTATTATTAACATTTATAGTAAAAGTGCAATTGGTCGCGTTTTGCAAATTTATTGCTGACGCGAGTTGCTTTCTGTAGAAAACGTTGACGGCGGCGGAGTTGGGTTCTTGATGAGCCAATCTTTTGCAAAAACTATGGAAGTAGTTTCTTGAACCGAGAGGTTTAGTACATTGAAAGATGGCATTGACGGTTGTTTCTGGATAGTGGAAGGTGTCACGGTAAAATTGAGTATTTTGTTTGAAATATCCCTTCTAAAATTTGTTAAATTCTCGACGTATCCTTTAGCGACTGATGTAGACTTCCAGCCTCCAAAACGTTTAATGTTGGATATTTGTTCTCCGGAGTTTGCGAGAAATGTCGCAGAGGACCGGCGAAAGCTATGCTCAGTATACAATTCTGGGTTAGGAAGTTTGAAAGAGGCCGCTATTTCCGATGGCATTTTTCCGAGAGTATTAATGCCGATACATTGTACTGCACACGTGTACACACTCCGTGTTTATAGTTCACAAAAAATCGCCTATGTGGTGTTGTCGGCTTTCTTAAAATGGCATACTTTCTATACAGATTTAAAAATTTTCACTTTCGGCATCTCCAGAAATGACAAAGCTTCTAGAGCTGTGATTTTTTGAGTCTGGGATGTGTATCAATACTAAATTTCCTTGGTCTTCAATATTGTCCAGACATATTTTTGTTAACTCCTAAATATCATCTAGCGCTTCATCCCTGAATTTCGATATTTCTTATTTTAAAAAGACTTTAGCCTTTTTGGGTCCAAAACCAAAGCTTTGTTTTTTAAAGTAGGCCGTCACTTTGAAAAACTTGCTTAAATATATGTTCTTTCGTAACTTAATGATATATTTTAATATCATAGGTATATATCATAATGTATTGGGTTTACATGTTTTTGATAAATGACATGACACCATCTCTCAAACATAACAAATTCTTTTTCATACCTGTGACAAATTTCATGGGCAGGAGATATAAACTCGCTATTTCTGCTGCTTCGATAATCAATGCTGGTAAATCGTCGTCAGAATCCATTAAAATGTTTCTCAATGAGCATAAATGACATGTTTATTGAATTCATCATTTTAAGTGTTTTTTAAATCTTATTTTGCAAAATTTGCTTAGGCAATTTTTATGTCACAATAATAAATAATAATTAAGTATTTTTAATACTTGAACAAGTAAACTTAAAAATACTTATTATCGTAATTTATTTTGGCTCAAGTGTCTAAATAAATTTTTCGAATTAAAAGAGGCACTTAAAATGAATAAAAAATAAATGTGCTAAGTTTGAAGGATTTTTTCTCAATACTATATATTTTGTTATCAATTTATTATAGAAATATACTTCAACTTAATATAAATGTAAAAAATGGTCTAAATCGACACTTAAAATTTTCTCGCTTTTGAAGGGTGAAAAATGGTTGATCTTTACCCACCTCCTTTTAATAAAACAAGGAAAAGAATAGAATTAGTAATTTGAATTTCGCGGGCAATGCGGAGGATCCGCCTCGGGCGCCATCTGCGTTCGCTTTCCTTGAAGACAGACAAAGAAAGCATAACAGCTATCACTCTCTCGGATAATTTATTTACATTTAGGCCGGCCGCATACATACAACTTTTTAGTCGAGCAACTGTTTAGTCGAGTTACGTGCTTGTGCGATTTTTATGACGACCAAAAAGTTTAGTCGCCGAAGGTGCGCATACAGTCGCTATGGATTTATGTACTTGTTTAAATAGCTGCAGGACGACTGTTCAGTTGAGCATATGCATTGAACCGTCGCGATAGTTGCGCGACTGATTAATCAAAAGGCGATCAATGTGGTTTTATGACTATTTAGTCGAACAACTATCTTGCTAATATGCGCACCTACATACATTTCCATATACTTTTAACGTGCGACTAAACAGTTGCTCGACTAAAAGTTGCATGTATGCGGCCGGCCTTAGTTGCTCGTCTCGTTGTTTGTCTCTGAACATATTATGATTGTTTGTCGAGCGTGCATTCCTATAAGTTTACTACAGATACACAAATAAAAAACCAGTTTGGTATTGTCGTTGCCTAATCTTTGTTTTTACCATTATCTTAGGAACATTTTAAAAACATTTCTTTAATCTGTCACGAGACCCACGACGAGTACCGAGAGATCGTTCTAGGAAATATCGTGCGCCCGTCCGCAGGGACCCGCGACATTCCTCGACGACGTTTTTTACGTTGTCGCGATTAGATATGGCGGTAGCCGGGGTCGAAACGGCCGTTTATTCGTCCCGAACGGGTTTTCGGCCGTTTTTAGTACCGTCCGGCGTGGTTAATGCGGTGCCACGGTACTAATTTGTGGTTTTTAAACGGCGCCTAAACGTAATGGCGATCGTCTATGGGCCGGCTCGAAATGAAACCCTGATAGTGATAGGTTACAGTGGAGCTTTATTTGCCGAATAAAGAAATTTAAAAAAATGGTACTAGTACATTCCACAATAATTCTTTGATTTTTCGTTTTACCTGCTACTGTTGGTTGTAAAATTCAATAAACTTTGGGTACCTGCATGTAGGTCGGTTTAAAAATGTCTTTATTTATTATTGTACCTACTTTTTAAAGGTGTTCAATATAGAGCAGAGTCTTTTCATATTAGTTTATCAGTCGTTTGGAGTTTGTCAAGGTTTTCGTGCGTTATTGCATATATATATATATATATATATATATATATATATATATATATATATATATATATATATATATATATATATATATACATATTTTCCATAAGAGACAATGAGTAAGACAAGGAACGCGCATCATTTCTTATAGGGGCGTTCCATATTTGTTAATAAATATTAAGTGTTATACATTTTTGTAATTGGGATAATAAGAGGTTCACAAAAATTAAATAAAAAACTTAGGTCCGTATTTAAAAAAATAAAGTTGATGATGGTCTAACGAAAACGAAACGTCGTACGTATTTTGAAATTTATTTATTTTGCTTTAATTCAATCGATTATAAGACGTGACATTTGCTTTTGGGAAAATTTTTATCAGTATCTATTATATTCAGTGTTTTTCTTGCAAAAGAGAGCAATTTGATATATTTCTAAAGCTAAGTACAAAGACTCATGTAAACCATTATTTATATCAAAAAGAATTTTAACACTTACTTCTATCTATATTTTAGAAAGAGTATCTCTAATATACAAAAATATTAATTCAATATTACTAAAAATTCTTCGCACAATACTAGACAAAATTCTCAAGTTTATCTTCCAAATCCATGTTCTACAGGGTGTCCAGTAAGTTCGGGGCAAACTTTCGGGAGCTTATAGGGGATGTCAAAATAAATCTGGTGTTTCATATAACTTTTTCCCTACAGCGCCTCCTTACTAAGATCTATCTATCTATCTATCTATCTATCTATTGTCGCATGGTGAGTTCCCTCGCTGGGGCCCTGAACACTGAGGGCTAAGCCCATTGTGCTCTACACCAGCCCTTAAGCATACACAGGTTCCGTCACCCTGTACTGTCCCTTATGTATGCATTCCTTTTTACACTGATATGGTTCTGTCGTTTTGCTTACTAGAGTCCCAATTTCCTCACTAGTGCTGAGAGTCCCCTTAGTGGTAGAGATTTTATGTCGTTTGGAACCAGCCATGCCGTACCTAGACATTTCCCCTGATGTGCCCTAGTGCTGGGCAATCTTTAAGTACATGTATGGCTTCCTTTTATTAGCAAAATCTTGAGAGAATCTAAAAATTATATTTTCGTTGCAATCGAAGGAAACCTGTCAAAAATTTCGCCCCTTTTGTGTGAAAGCCAGTTTGTTTCTAACTTCCTAGAAACGTAAAAGAGCACATTGTAATGCCGATTTAACGATAATAATCCCCTTAAGAAAATCCCAAAATTTTATAGAATTTTACCAAGTGGTTTAAAAGTTAAAACCAAGAATGTGAATTGTCGAGTAAAATCTATGCGACCCTGTGTCTCCGTCAGAAGGCGCTGTAGGGAAAAAGTTATTTGAAACACTAGACCCATTTTGACATCCCCTATAAGCTCCCGAAAGTTTGCCCCGAACTTACCGAACACCTTGTATTTAATTTTAAAAAATCTTTATGACTCAAAATATTTCATCATCTACCTGCCAGTATTAGAAATACACAGAATTGTCATAAATTCAAATTGTCCGTCAATAACATATTGTAAGATAATAATAAAAAAGGTATAGGTAAAAATTAATGAGTCTATCAAGAAATATTAAAAAGATGTTAAAAAAAATATAAATCAATACTTTATTAAATAATTATTCGAAATTTTCCCACAGTTAATACGAGTATCATCGAGTTGAAAATGTTTAAACATTTTAATAATGTACGAAAGCACTTGAGCTTGTTGATAGGCAAGTATTTCAAGTATTTAAATCCGCTGTGAGAATCCTCGCCGAAGAAAAATTACACATATATCTATAGAGTTTATTTAACTAGATTATATAATTACGTTTAGAACAGTAAAGCAAATTCTTACAAAAAATTATACAGGGTGCTACATATTTGCGTATACATATGGAAAACCAGTAAAATATAACGGTATCTTAACATGTCGTTAAATGATGGTGATTTAGCAGCTGCTGTTTTTTGTGATTTAGCTAAAGCTTTTGACTATGTAAATCTATTCTAAACTATTCTGTTAAAAAACTCAAAGTCATATCTTTTAGAAATATCACAATGGTAATATATATATATATATATATATATATATATATATATATATATATATATATAATATTATATATATATATATATATATATATATATATATATATATATATATATATATTATATATATATTTATATATATTTATATATATATATATATATATATATATATATATATATATTTATATATATATATATATATATATATATATATATATATATATATATATATATATATATATATATATATATATATATATATATTATATATATATAAAGTTGTTGTTTACTGTAGAAATTGTATATTTTAATCCCTATATCCAACAATACCATAAAAAATACACTTTTTCTACTACTGTATAAATAAGAAAAGTTTGTGGTCCTAGCAACGCGAATGATAACGAAAGAGAACCTTCGTGTTACCTGGTTGCTAGCTACGAAAGTAATATTTTCAGCGCCTGGACAAAAAAGTAAGAGTAAAAAAAAAGAAAATATGCTTGTGGGAAATATTAGGATTTATTTATAAAAAGTAACTAATTTATGACAAAATATTTTAAAAAACTAGGTTAGATATTAACATTAAAAGTAATTGTGCAATTTGAAATTGCAAAAGAAATTGGGAAAAATTAATTAACAGTTTTTAATTTTTGGGGGTATCGTTATCACCTTTAACTACTTAATATTCTATTTTTCACTGTTACTTCATTAAAGGAAATAATGGTAGGAATTTCGTGTAAAATCTTCTTTGAAATTTCCACCTTATTACTATAGGATTCAGCAATATATCCCTCCGCAACGAAGAAGACTTCTAACCTCCATGCCTTTTTAAGTCCAAAATATCGACATCCGAAGCATTGGCGAGGGAACGTAGTTGACGTTCTTTAAAAAGAATGGAGTGTATCTACTGATGTCTTCAAGCTTCAAAAACTTGCAATTTCTTTAGGTACATTTGAAATAGTGTGCTTTCCAATTACTTGATTAACACATTTTCCTCTTTCATAACGATAAATAAACGCTGATCTAGGCATTCCTTGGTCTCAGCTTAATATATTCCTGTAGAAATCTGACATAAGGAACTATTCATCGTTGGTTACTACAAAGATTTTTAACTTTATTTTTAGACTCCACTATTTTTACTATAGCCACGTCATTTCTTATTTCACATCACTTAGCTTCATTCTGTATATTTCGTCTGTTCGGCATGCCCCAGCCACTCCCATAATGGCTATTACTTTCATTGCTAAGTAACTTTGATCAGGCGCTTTAAGTAAAAACTTTATGATTTCTTCTTTTTTGAAAATTTTTGACTTTTTTGCCTCATAACCATCGTTTTTCCTTTTAATAAAAGCAACTAGTTTCTTGAACTCCAAAATATCTTGATTTTTTGTTTACGGAAATTGTTAACTTGAGTGGAATATACAGACCAGGGGTTGGTGGTGATAAAGACTCGGATTTTTCTTGAAAATACGCCAACATCACACCTCGTCAATCCCCCCATTTTTTGTAGCAAGCCATTCAGAAAACGATTTATATGTTTAATGGTACCTCTCTTTAGATTTGTCTGGCAGAAGTGAGGCACACGCAGGTCAGTGCCTTTTGGATGCCATTTTCATATTCATTTAACATTTTAAAATGGGAATGGATTTATACTAAATTAACAATAATACAAAATCTGACAAGTGCTGATGACAGACAATGTCAACAATAAATGTGTTGCTATGGATTAATTTTTAACAGGTAAAATTTCAAAATCTCTGATATTTCTATTAAAACATGATGTTAATGATTATTAAATTATGGATACAAGAACAGTAGCAGAAAAAATATAATACATTACACGATACGAAAGGATTTCAAGGTTTTGGAGGTTTTAAATAGCCTCGGCTTCGCCTCGGCCATTTAAAAACCCCCACACCAAAAGTAAACTTTCGCATCTTGTAATGTAAATAACTTTTCTTTGTTACAGTCCCACGAGTTTAAAATGCAAACTCTCCTCACGTCTTTGCTCCACGAATCACTTACTTCCCTTTACGAAAAATTTAAATACGGTTTGCATATTCTATTATATCCGATACTATAATAAAATTTTTCGCGTACCCTGTCATTAACCCGTGCCACCCCTCTTAAAATATGGCATATTAATAACGTAAAATTGAAGGGCAAGCGTAATTGAAATATTAAAGGGTAGCTTTTACCATAAGTGTATATAAACCAGTCCATAATATATACGGTGGGAGCCTTTTTTAGGAACAGCTTTCGGCGGAATTCTTTTTTTTAACAATCATGCGGAATGAGAATGGGCGTCAATTGTTATTTGTTACATACGTTCGATTAGTTTAGTAGGTGATGGTGATTTGAATAAGTGCCGGTCTATTAGAAAAAAACATATGGCGAACATTTTTAAATTAATTTAAGGCCTGTACTGAAAAAAAATTATTGAGTTTTACGCCACTCCTAAAAATAAGTAGATAGCCCAGGCTAAATAAAAAAAAGTCGAAAAAAATTAGCAGATATCTAAAAGTTTTAAATGGAAGGTTGGGTCTTTCTAATGGAAATACCTAAAAAGATACAGCCAGATATGCGTTGTTTTTTTCTAGAGAATGGGAAAAGCCGAAATTCAATATTTCGGTATAATTTTCCAATTAAATTAAAAATGGTAAATTGGAGATTTTAAAGCATGAAAAAAACCTTTAATTATTTTTTATGAATTGAAAGCGATAAACAGTTAACCCAATACGGAACTTTTTACAATATTGAATTAAAGTTTATAACTATTGCAATTATTCTTGTAAATAACTACAAATTTGTAATAATGAGGGCATCATTGTTATTAATAAGTGTGCGAAATTTTAGCCATATCGGTTTAATAGTTTATGAAAAAAGCTAATTGTTTATCCCAGCGACGAATTATTTAAACAACTGTTGTTGCCCAGAAAATGGTTCTAGAACGGTTTACTAAAGTAAAATGGATTCTTGAAGGTTTTAACTTTAAGAATTGATACAACCGAATATCCTTTTAAACGCGTCGTCAAATGGACTAATAGCCGAAATTGGAATAACAGGAGAGATGGGTTCGAACCAAAAGTTTAAAGGTGTATGGAAAGCCCAATACTATGGCCCATTCGATCAAAAAATGTCCAGCCCGTATGAAAATAACTGTCAGAGTTGGTCCCGCCGATTCTGCGCAATAACAAAATTCCACGAAATAATTTAATGTGTTGCCTACTTACACACTGATAAATCAGTGTAAAGTTAGCCAACACATTATAATTTTATGAGAGCCGGAGTACCGTTTATTGGATTGATCAAAACCTTCTTATTTTAGTGATTAGTGTTTATTAAATTGTGACTATAATTTTGTGTTTATTGTTTGTTACTTATAATATCGTAACAAAATAACTAGAGGTTGCATGGTTTTGTCTTGCAAATCCAAGGGTAACATACCCGTCTTTTTAACTTTAGGTAAGTATTTTTATATTTAAATTAGGTGCTTCTTATAAGACGTAACGTTAGGTAACCGAATAAATAATAATATATCAATTATGAATAATAGAAAATGAAATTTTCATAGGAAATATTATGAGAAAAGTAAGGCAATCTTAACTATCTTTTATGATTTCCACAATGTTTATGTATTTCTGTGGATTATTAAAAAGAAATAAGGTTTACATTTAGGTACTTTTATTTCATTTAATAATTTGGTACACTCTTTTAAAGGATCAAAATTATTGATTACTGGGCAGACCAGGCAAATTTTAATATATACAGGTCCCTCTAATTGAATGAAAGGATGTACAATTTTGTTACGGATTTTGGGGCGCTGATTACAAATCTAAAAAAAAAAATTCGGCAATGTTTCGTTTTCGATATATTCATCATCAAAATCGAAAATCAAACTAACCTTATTTACACTATTCCTCCTTCTTTTTGCACAAAATTCTTGATTTTTACTCTAAATTGGCACACAATATTTCACAAACACCTTTTAAAAACTTTTTTTATGTTTATTTTACATCTTTTTTACACTTTTATTTTTTAAGCAAATATGGCTGCTGCCTTTGAACTTAAAAGTTCGCAATATAATGGAAAAAAGTTGTAAAATAAATAAAAATACAAGGTTTTAAAAGGTTTTTTAAAAATATCGTGTGCCACTTTAGTGTAAAAATCAGAATTGTGTTCAAAAAGAAAGAAGAATATAGTGAAAATGAGGTTAGTTTAATTTTCTACTTTGATGATGAAGATCTCGGAAACGAAACGTTGACGAAAGATATTTTTTCAGATTTGTAGTCAGCCCCCAAAACCCCTGATACCAAATCTTATTAAAATCGGAGAGGAGGCAACTTTCCAGACAATACCATTTGTTTAAAAATAAATTAGATTTTTGGTTTCTAAATCTTGCATTATCAACTTTTTAAGCTCGACATACTGTACACACATAATATTTAACGGAGACTGTTACAACGGATACTCAGGTACCAAAGGTTACTAAACATTTTTAACCACTGTTATTCTGTCTCATGAATGTTTGTTATTAGTGAAAAGTATATGCCTAAAAAGCAGTTATAAAAATTTTCACTTTTTAATGTACGACCAGAATCTTAGGATTGGATTAAACTCATTTACACTATCTTGCCCTTCTTTTATCACAAAATTGGTGATAAGTACATAATACTATCATACAATGTTTGAAATTTATTTTAAAAAATCGTGTTTTTATTTATTTACAAAGATTTTTGGTAAAAATACAAAACTTCCAAAAATATCGACCATTTAAATAGAAGGCAGTAAAGTGGCGCCATCTATTCTTTCCATATTATATCAGTTGATATAAAATCTAATATTACACAATAATTTTAAATATTCTATAGTAGTATCCTTTAATAACCAACAATTTTGTGCAAAAAATAAAAGAAAACCGTGAATGTTGGAATTTGAAATTTGATGATGTCAATTTTATAGATAGTAACAAAGAATTATGGAAATCCGGCCCTGACATAGTATTCATTGAGCAAATTCCGCGGAGCCATCTCCCCTATTCCCGCTGGCCTGCACGCCTGGACAATTTTGTTCTACAGTATTTTCATACACCTTTAAACTTCCTTGGTTCGAACAGATAGAATCAAGTGACACCGAATTGCTTGAATCGCAAAATGAAGATTTTGACTAAAACCGACTTGGAAGGAATAATAAATTCACATCCCATTAAAGAAAGGCTTTAACAAACACGCAAAAGTTACATTCAATTTGAAAATGGCAAAATAAGTTTATGAATTCTTTATAAAAATCGATCCGTCTATAGAACGAAGTCTTATTTTTAAGAGGCAAATTGCTAATGCCACTGCTGAATATTAGTCTGAATTAAAAGGAGTTTTTAAAAACTGCCCAGCAAGAAAAAATTACAAAATTCTCTAAACCATTGCCAAGTAAAATAATAATTAATCAATATGTATTGTTATAGTTTGTCTCAAAGTGCCATGGCTTTTGACGGACAATACTCCAATAAACCTTTAACGTTTTATTACCTATTGTTATTGGGTAAACCCATTTGTTTATAATGGAGGGTGGGCTATATTTCTTGAGTATTGACCATTGGGTATATAAATTTTCGGCTAATATTTTAGTGGCAGTGTTGAATAACCGTTTTTACTGTGCGTTTCGAAAAAGTTGTTTTACGAGAATATAACTATATCGCGTCGAAATCATTTGTCATTAGATGTAAAACAGGTTTTAAAAATGTGTATGAAACTTTAATCAGTAGGGGACTAATTAAACAAGAAACTTTAAAAGAAACCTGTCTACTTACAGAAACTCCAATATGATCGA
>JAHBCN010016647.1:0-19192 GCA_019359885.1 Listronotus oregonensis
AGAAGAGAGTTAGTTTTAAATATCCTTCATAATACAAAAATTATTAAACAATTCTTAAAATCTTATAAATTAATTAGGTATACTTTTAAAATTTACCGTAGTATCTCTAACAAAATTTCGAAATAAGATCAGAAAGGCAAAAATTAACTTTTTTTTTAAAAAATTTTTAAGTTTTCTTGACCTAAATGAAAAATGTTAAATTTTTTTCTAAAAATAGTAATTGGAAAGGGCATGAGAAGTTAAAAATATATTCAAGGAAATAGTCAGTCTCTGCTTAATAATTTTAAGTTACTTAACCCAAAATGCTTTGTTTAAATTGAAAAAAATAATTAAAATTAAAAAAAAATTTCTTATTTAAAAATTAAAGTCTTATCCTAGAATTTTTAGTGTTTTTATTACTTGCCCATATAAAAATTAGCAAAAAATTCAAGAAAATTATAATTTTTTAACAGCAAGTGACTTGTGAGAACAAAAAATAATAATAAATAGTGTTTAAGTTATCCAAAATCAAAATATTTTTCTAAAATTGTTTACTTTTAATGATGGTTAGTTAGAAATCAATTCTAAAACCTAATAATGAAAAAAGGATACTAAATTAATCTTTTTATCTAAAAAAATTGATTAAAATACTTATAATTTTATTAAAAAGAATCTAATTTTTGCTTTTCCGATTATATTTATTAAGAAAATAAAACAAATTGTTTAAAACAAAAAAATTGCCAAAAAATTTCATGAATAAAACCTTTTTTTTTCCCCCTTTTTTACAGAAATTTTTGGTTAAAATCAAATTATTCTTTATTTTTTGTCTTATTAAAAATATTTATATACCTTTTTATCTAGACAAGTTACTACAACTGACAAAAACTAACCACAATAGGCAAATAATCCACTAAAATTATTATTTTATATTCAAATCTATTTCGTGGGAACAAAAAAAAATAAGAGATAACTTTAGGTTAGCCAAATCAATTATTTTTTAAAAAAATTTTACTTAGAAGAGAGTTAGTTTTAAATATCCTTCATAATACAAAAATTATTAAACAATTCTTAAAATCTTATAAATTAATTAGGTATACTTTTAAAATTTACCGTAGTATCTCTAAAAATTACGAAATAAGATCAGAAAGGCAAAAATTAACTTTTTTAAATAAATTTTTAAGTTTTCTTGACCTAAATGAAAAATGTTAGAATTTTTTTCTAAAAATAGTAATTGGAAAGGGAGCATGAGAAGTTAAAAGATATATTCAAGGAAATTGTCAGTCTCTGCTTAATAATTTTAAGTTACTTAACCCAAAATGCTTTGTTTAAATTGAAAAAAATAATTAATTAAAAAAAAAATACTTATTTAAAAAATTAAAGTCTTATCCTAGAATTTTTAGTGTTTTTATTACTTGTCCATATAAAACTTAGCAAACAATTCATGAAAATTATAATTTTTTAACAGCAAGTGACTTGTGAGAACAAAAAATAATAATAAATAGTGTTTAAGTTATCCAAAATCAAAATATTTTTCTAAAATTGTTTACTTTTAATGATGGTTAGTTAGAAATCAATTCTAAAAACCTAATAAATGAATAAAGGATACTAAATTAATCTTTTTATCTAAAAAAATTGATTAAAATACTTATAATTTTATTAAAAAGAATCTAATTTTTGCTTTTCCGATTATATTTATTAAGAAAATAAAACAAATTGTTTAAAACAAAAAAAATTGCCAAAATTACATGAATAAAACCTTTTTTTTCCCCCTTTTTTACAGAAATTTTTGGTTAAAATCAATTTATTCTTTATTTTTCGTCTTATTAAAAATATTTATATACCTTTTATCTAGAAAGTTACTACAACTGACCACAACTAACCACAATAGGCAAATAATCCACTAAAATTATTATTTTATATTCAAATCTATTACGTGGGAACAAAAAACAATAAGAAATACACTTTAGGTTAGCCCCAAAACAATTATTTTTTAAAAAGTTTTACTTTAGAAGAATTAGTTTTAAATATCCTTCATAACACAAAAAATTTTTAAACAATTCTTAAAATCTTATAAATTTAAATTTGGTATACTTTTTAAAATTTACCGTAGTATCTTAAAAATTTCGAAATAAGATCAGAAAGGCAAAAATTAACTTTTTTTAAATAAATTTTTAAGTTTTCTTGACCTAAATGAAAAATGTTAGAATTTTTTTCTAAAAAAAGTAATTGGAAAGGAGCAAAAAAGTTAAAAGATATATTCAAGGAAATAGTCAGTCTCTGCTTAATAATTTTAAGTTACTTAACCCAAAATGCTTTGTTTAAATTGAAAAAAATAATAAATTAAAAAAATACTTATTTAAAAATTAAAGTCTTATCCTAGAATTTTTAGTGTTTTTATTACTTGCCCATATAAAAATTAGCAAACAAAACAAGAAAATTATAATTTTTTAACAGCAAGTGACTTGTGAGAACAAAAAATAATAATAAATAGTGTTTTGTTATCCAAAATCAAAATATTTTTATAAAATTGTTTTCTTTTAATGATGGTTAGTTAGAAATCAATTCTAAAAACCCAATAAATGAATAAAGGATACTAAATTAATCTTTTTATCTAAAAAAATTGATTAAATACTTATAATTTTATTAAAAGAATCTAATTTTTGCTTTTTCCCATTATATTTATTAAGAAAATAAAAAATTGTTTAAAACAAAAAAATTGCCAAAATTACATGAATAAAACCTTTTTCCCTTTTGTACAGAAATTTTTGGTTAAAATCAAATTATTCTTTATTTTTCGTCTTATTAAAAATATTTATATACCTTTTTATCTAGACAAGTTACTACAACTGACCACAACTAACCACAATAGGCAAATAATCCACTAAAATTATTATTTTATATTCAAATCTATTCGTGGAACAAAAACAATAAGAATAGACTTTAGGTTAGCCCAAATCAATTATTTTTTAAAAAAGTTTTACTTTAGAAGAAGTTAGTTTTAAATATCCTTCATAATACAAAAATTATTAAACAATTCTTAAAATCTTATAAATTAATTAGGTATACTTTTTAAAATTTACCCTAGTATCTCTAACAAATTACGAAATAAGATCGAAAGGCAAAAATTAACTTTTTTTAATAAATTTTTAAGTTTTCTTGACCTAAATGAAAAATGTTAGAATTTTTTCTAAAATAGTAATTGGAAAGGGAATAGAAGTTAAAAGATATATTCAAGGAAATAGTCAGTCTCTGCTTAATAATTTTAAGTTACTTAACCCAAAATGCTTTGTTTAAATTGAAAAAAAAAATAAATTAAAAAAAAATTACATATTTAAAAAATTAAAGTCTTATCCTAGAATTTTTAGTGTTTTTATTACTTGCCCATATAAAAATTAGCAAACAATTCAAGAAAATTATAATTTTTTAACAGCAAGTGACTTGTGAGAACAAAAAATAATAATAAATAGTGTTTAAGTTATCCAAAATCAAAATATTTTTCTAAAATTGTTTACTTTTAATGATGGTTAGTTAGAAATCAATTCTAAAAACCTAATAAATGAATAAAGGATACTAAATTAATCTTTTTATCTAAAAAAATTGATTAAAATACTTATAATTTTATTAAAAGAATCTAATTTTTGCTTTTCCGATAATATTTATTAAGAAAATAAAACAAATTGTTTAAAACAAAAAAAAATTGCAAAATTACATGAATAAAACCTTTTTTTCCCCTTTTGTACAGAAATTTTGGTTAAAATCCAATTATTCTTTATTTTTCGTCTTATTAAAAATATTTATATACCTTTTTATCTAGACAAGTTACTACAACTGGCCACAACTAACCGCAATAGGCAAATAATCCACTAAAATTATTATTTTATATTCAAATCTATTTCGTGGGAACAAAAAACAATAAGAGATAGACTTTAGGTTAGCCCAAATCAATTATTTTTTAAAAAAGTTTCACTTTAGAAGAGAGTTAGTTTTAAATATCCTTCATAATACAAAAATTATTAAACAATTCTTAAAATCTTATAAATTAATTAGGTATACTTTTTAAAATTTACCGTAGTATCTCTAACAAATTACGAAATAAGATCAGAAAGGCAAAAATTAACTTTTTTTTAATAAATTTTTAAGTTTTCTTGACCTAAATGAAAAATGTTAGAATTTTTTCTAAAAATAGTAATTGGAAAGGGGGCATGGAGAAGTTAAAGATATATTCATGGAAATAGTCAGTCCCTGCTTAATAATTTTAAGGTACGTAACCCAAAATGCTTTGTTTAAATTGAAAAAAATAATAAATTAAAAAAAAATAACTTATTTAAAAAATTAAAGTCTTATTCTAGAATTTTAAGTGTTTTTATTACTTGCCCATATAAAAATTAGCTAACAATTCAAGAAAATTATAATTTTTTAACAGCAAGTGACTTGTCAGAACTAAAAATAATAATAAATAGTGTTTAAGTTATCCAAAATCAAAATATTTTTCTAAAATTGTTTACTTTTAATGATGGTTAGATAGAAATCAATTCTAAAAACCTAATAAATGAATAAAGGATACTAAATTAATCTTTTTTTCTAAAAAATTGATTGAAATACTTATAATTTTATTAAAAAGAATCTAATTTTTTCTTTTCCGATTATATTTATTAAGAAAATAAAACAAATTGTTAAAACAAAAAAATTGCAAAAATTACATGAATAAAACCTTTTTTTTCCCTTTTGTACAGACATTTTTGGTTAAAATCAAATTATTCTTTATTTTCGTCTTATTAAAAATATTTATATACCTTTTATCTAGACAAGTTACTACAACTACCCCAACTAACCACAACAGGCAAATAATCTACTAAAATTATTATTTTATATTCAAATCTATTTCGTGGGAACAAAAAAACAATAAGAGATAGTTTTAGGTTAGCCCAAATCAATTATTTTTAAAAAAGTTTTACTTTAGAAGAGAGTTAGTTTTAAATATCCTTCATAATACAAAAATTATTAAACAATTTTAAAATCTTATAAATTAATTAGGTATACTTTTTTAAATTTACCGTAGTATCTTTAACAAATTACGAAATAAGATCAGAAAGGCAAAAATTAACTTTTTTAATAAATTTTAAGTTTTCTTGACCTAAATGAAAAATGTTAGAATTTTTTTCTAAAAATAGTAATTGGAAAAGGGGGGATGAGAAGTTAAAAGATATATTCAAGGAAATAGTCAGTCTCTGCTTAATAATTTTAAGTTACTTAACCCAAAATGCTTTGTTTAAATTGAAAAAAATAATAAAAAAAATTACTTATTTAAAAATTAAAGTCTTATCCAGAATTTTTGTTTTTACTGCCCAATAAAAATTACAACATAAGAAAATTATATTTAACAGCAAGTGACTTGAGAACAAAAATATAATAAATAGTGTTTAAGTTATCCAAAATCAAAATATTTTTAAAATTGTTTACTTTTAATGATGGTTGTTAAATCAATTCTAAAACCTAATAAATGAATAAAGGATACTAATAATTTTTACTAAAAAATTGATTAAAATATTAAATTTTAAAAATCTAATTTTGTCGATTATATTTATGAAAATAAAACAAATTGTTAAAAAAAAAATTCAAAATTACATGAAAAACCTTTTCCTTTAAAAATTTTTGGTTAAAATCAAATTTTCTTTATTTTTCGTCTTATTAAAATATTTATTACCTTTTATCTAGACAAGTTCTACAATGACCACAACTAACCACAATAGGCAAATAATCACTAAAATATTATTTTATATTAAATCTATTTCTGGGAACAAAAAAATAATAGGTAGCCCAATCAATTATTTTTAAAAAGTTCATTTGAAGAGAGTAGTTTTAAATATCCTCATAATACAAAAATTATTAAACAATTCTTAAAATCTTATAAATTAATTAGGTATACTTTAAATTTACGTAGTATCTCTAATTAGAAATAAGATCAGAAGGCAAAATTTATTTTTTAATAAATTAAGTTTTCTAACCTAAATGAAAAATGTAAATTTTTCTAAAAATAGTAATTGAAAGGGGGCATGAAAGTTAAAAGATATATTCAAGGAAAGTCAGTCTGTCTTAATAATTTTAGATTAACCAAAATGCTTGTTTAAATTGAAAAACATAATAAATTAAAATTACTATTTAAAATAAGTCTTATCCAGAATTTTTAGTATTTTATTATCCCACATAAAATAGCAAAAATTAAGAAAATTAAATTTTTAACACAATGTTTGAGAACAAAAATTATAATAAATAGTGTTAAGTTATCAAAATCAAAATATTTCTAAAATTGTTACTTTTAATGATGGTTAGTTAGAAATCAATTCTAAAACCTAATAATGAATAAAGATACTAAATTAATCTTTTATCTAAAATGATTAAAATACTTATATTTTATAAACTAATTTTGCTTTTCCGATATATTATTAAGAAAATAAAACAAATTGTTAAAACAAAAAAAAATTGCAAAATTACATGAATAAAACCTTTTTTTCCCTTTGTAAAAATTTTGGTTAAATCAAATTATTCTTATTTTTCCTATTAAATTTATACCTTTTATCTAGACAAGTTACTACAACTGACCACAACAACCACAATAGCAAATAATCCACTAAAATATTTATATTCAATCTATTTCGTGGGAACAAAAAAATAATAGGTTAGCAATCAATTATTTTTAAAAATTATTTAGAGAAGTTAGTTTTAAATATCCTTCATAATACAAAAATTATTAAACAATTCTTAAAATCTTAAATTAATTAGGTATACTTTAAAATTTAGTAGTATCTCTAACAAATACGAAATAAGATCAGAAAGGCAAAAATTACTTTTTAATATTTTAAGTTTTCTGACCTATAAAATGTAAATTTTTCTAAAAATAGTAATGGAAAGGGCATGAGAAGTTAAAATATATTCAAGGAAATAGTCGCTTGCTTATAATTTTAGTTACTAACCCAAAATCTTTGTTTAAATTGAAAAATAATTCTAATAAATGAATATAAAGGATACTAAATTAATCTTTTTATCTAAAAAATTGATTGAAATACTTATAATTTTATTAAAAAGAATCTAATTTTTGCTTTTTCGATTATATTTATTAAGAAAATAAAGTAAATTGTTTAAAACAAAAAAAATTGCAAAAATTACATGAATAAAACCTTTTTTTTCCCCTTTTGTACAGAAATTTTTGGTTAAAATCAAATTATTCTTTATTTTTCGTCTTATTAAAAATATTTATATACCTTTTTATCTAGACAAGTTACTACAACTGACCACAACTAACCACAATAGGCAAATAATCCACTAAAATTATTATTTTATATTCAAATCTATTTCGTGGGAACGAAAAACAATAAGAGATAGACTTTAGGTTAGCCCAAATCAATTATTTTTTAAAAAAGTTTTACTTTAGAAGAGAGTTAGTTTTAAATATCCTTCATAATACAAAAATTATTAAACAATTCTTAAAATCTTATAAATTAATTAGGTATACTTTTTAAAATTTACCGTAGTATCTCTAACAAATTACGAAATAAGATCTGAAAGGCAAAAATTAACTTTATTTTAATAAATTTTTAAGTTTTCTTGACCTAAATGAAAAATGTTAGAATTTTTTTCTGAAAATAGTAATTGGAAAGGGGGAATGAGAAGTTAAAAGATATATTCAAGGAAATAGTCAGTCTCTGCTTAATAATTTTAAGTTACTTAACCCAAAATGCTTTGTTTAAATTGAAAAAAATAATAAATTAAAAAAAAATTACATATTTAAAAAATTAAAGTCTTATCCTAGAATTTTTAGTGTTTTTATTACTTGCCCATATAAAAATTAGCAAACAATTCAAGAAAATTATAATTTTTTAACAGCAAGTGACTTGTGAGAACAAAAAATAATAATAAATAGTGTTTAGGTTATCCAAAATCAAAATATTTTTATAAAATTGTTTACTTTTAATGATGGTTAGTTAGAAATCAATTCTAAAAACCTAATAAATGAATAAGGGATACTAAATTAATCTTTTTATCTAAAAAAATTGATTGAAATACTTATAATTTTATTAAAAAGAATCTAATTTTTGCTTTTCCGATAATATTTATTAAGAAAATAAAACAAATTGTTTAAAACAAAAAAAAAATTGCAAAAATTACATGAATAAATCCTTTTTTTCTCCTTTTGTACAGAAATTTTTGGTTAAAATCCAATTATTCTTTATTTTTCGTCTTATTAAAAATATTTATATACCTTTTTATCTAGACAAGTTACTACAACTGACCACAACTAACCACAATAGGCAAATAATCCACTAAAATTATTATTTTATATCCAAATCTATTTCGTGGAAACAAAAAACAATAAGAGATAGACTTTAGGTTAGCCCAAATCAATTATTTTTTAAAAAAGTTTCACTTTAGAAGAGAGTTAGTTTTAAATATCCTTCAAAATACAAAAATTATTAAACAATTCTTAAAATCTTATAAATTAATTAGGTATACTTTTTTAAATTTACCGTAGTATCTCTAACAAATTACGAAATAAGATCAGAAAGGCAAAAATTAACCTTTTTTTAATAAATTTTTAAGTTTTCTTGACCTAAATGAAAAATGTTAGAATTTTTTTCTAAAAATAGTAATTGGAAAGGGGGAATGAGAAGTTATAAGATATATTCAAGGAAATAGTCAGTCTCTGCTTAACAATTTTAAGTTACTTAACATAAAATGCTTTGTTTAAATTGAAAAAAATAATAAATTAAAAAAAAATTACTTATTTAAAAAATTAAAGTCTTATCCTAGAACTTTTAGTGTTTTTATTACTTGCCTATATAAAAATTAGCAAACAATTCAAGAAAATTATAATTTTTTAACAGCAAGTGACTTGTGAGCACATAAAATAATAATAAATAGTGTTTAAGTTATCCAAAATCAAAATATTTTTATAAAATTGTTTACTTTTAATGATGGTTAGTTAGAAATCAATTCTAAAAACCTAATAAATGAATAAAGGATACTAAATTAATCTTTTTATCTAAAAAAATTGATTAAAATACTTATAATTTTATTAAAAAGAATCTAATTTTTGCTTTTCCGATTATATTTATTAAGAAAATAAAATAAATTGTTTAAAACAAAAAAAAATTGCAAAAATTACATGAATAAAACCTTTTTTTCCCTTTTGTACAGAAATTTTTGGTTAAAATCAAATTATTCTTTATTTTTCGTCTTATTAAAAATATTTATATACCTTTTTATCTAGACAAGTTACTACAACTGACCACAACTAACCACAATAGGCAAATAATCCACTAAAATTATTATTTTATATTCAAATCTATTTCGTGGGAACGAAAAACAATAAGAGATAGACTTTAGGTTAGCCCAAATCAATTATTTTTTAAAAAAGTTTTACTTTAGAAGAGAGTTAGTTTTAAATATCCTTCATAATACAAAAATTATTAAACAATTCTTAAAATCTTATAAATTAATTAGGTATACTTTTTAAAATTTACCGTAGTATCTCTAACAAATTACGAAATAAGATCAGAAAGGCAAAATTAACCTTTTTTAATAAATTTTTTAAATTTTCTTGACCTAAATGAAAAATGTTAGAATTTTTTTCTAAAAATAGTAATTGGAAAGGGGGAATGAGAAGTTATAAGATATATTCAAGGAAATAGTTAGTCTCTGCTTAATAATTTTAAGTTACTTAACATAAAATGCTTTGTTTAAATTGAAATGAATATTAAATTAAAAAAAAATAACTTATTTAAAAAATTAAAGTCTTATCCTAGAATTTTTAGTGTTTTTATTTCTTGTCCATATAAAAATTAGCAAACAATTCAAGAAAATTTTAATTTTTTAACAGCAAGTGACTTGTGAGAACAAAAAATAATAATAAATAGTGTTTAGCCAAAATCAAAATATTTTTCTAAAATTGTTTACTTTTAATGATGGTTAGTTAGAAATCAATTCTAAAAACCTAATAAATGAATAAAGGATACTAAATTAATCTTTTTATCTAAAAAAATTGATTAAAATACTTATAATTTTATTAAAAAGAATCTAATTTTTGCTTTTCCGATAATATTTATTAAGAAAATAAAACAAATTGTTTAAAACAAAAAAAAAATTGCAAAAATTACATGAATAAAACCTTTTTTTCCCCTTTTGTACAGAAATTTTTGGTTAAAATCCAATTATTCTTTATTTTTCGTCTTATTAAAAATATTTATATACCTTTTTATCTAGACAAGTTACTACAACTGGCCACAACTAACCGCAATAGGCAAATAATCCACTAAAATTATTATTTTATATTCAAATCTATTTCGTGGGAACAAAAAACAATAAGAGATAGACTTTAGGTTAGCCCAAATCAATTATTTTTTAAAAAAGTTTCACTTTAGAAGAGAGTTAGTTTTAAATATCCTTCATAATACAAAAATTATTAAACAATTCTTAAAATCTTATAAATTAATTAGGTATACTTTTTAAAATTTACCGTAGTATCTCTAACAAATTACGAAATAAGATCAGAAAGGCAAAAATTAACTTTTTTTTAATAAATTTTTAAGTTTTCTTGACCTAAATGAAAAATGTTAGAATTTTTTTCTAAAAATAGTAATTGGAAAGGGGGCATGAGAAGTTAAAAGATATATTCATGGAAATAGTCAGTCCCTGCTTAATAATTTTAAGGTACGTAACCCAAAATGCTTTGTTTAAATTGAAAAAAATAATAAATTAAAAAAAAAATAACTTATTTAAAAAATTAAAGTCTTATTCTAGAATTTTTAGTGTTTTTATTACTTGCCCATATAAAAATTAGCTAACAATTCAAGAAAATTATAATTTTTTAACAGCAAGTGACTTGTCAGAACTAAAAATAATAATAAATAGTGTTTAAGTTATCCAAAATCAAAATATTTTTCTAAAATTGTTTACTTTTAATGATGGTTAGATAGAAATCAATTCTAAAAACCTAATAAATGAATAAAGGATACTAAATTAATCTTTTTATCTAAAAAAATTGATTGAAATACTTATAATTTTATTAAAAAGAATCTAATTTTTGCTTTTCCGATTATATTTATTAAGAAAATAAAACAAATTGTTTAAAACAAAAAAAAATTGCAAAAATTACATGAATAAAACCTTTTTTTTCCCCTTTTGTACAGACATTTTTGGTTAAAATCAAATTATTCTTTATTTTTCGTCTTATTAAAAATATTTATATACCTTTTTATCTAGACAAGTTACTACAACTGACCACAACTAACCACAACAGGCAAATAATCTACTAAAATTATTATTTTATATTCAAATCTATTTCGTGGGAACAAAAAACAATAAGAGATAGTTTTAGGTTAGCCCAAATCAATTATTTTTTAAAAAAGTTTTACTTTAGAAGAGAGTTAGTTTTAAATATCCTTCATAATACAAAAATTATTAAACAATTCTTAAAATCTTATAAATTAATTAGGTATACTTTTTTAAATTTACCGTAGTATCTTTAACAAATTACGAAATAAGATCAGAAAGGCAAAAATTAACTTTTTTTAATAAATTTTTAAGTTTTCTTGACCTAAATGAAAAATGTTAGAATTTTTTTCTAAAAATAGTAATTGGAAAGGGGGCATGAGAAGTTAAAAGATATATTCAAGGAAATAGTCAGTCTCTGCTTAATAATTTTAAGTTACTTAACCCAAAATGCTTTGTTTAAATTGAAAAAAATAATAAATTAAAAAAAAATTACATATTTAAAAAATTAAAGTCTTATCCTAGAATTTTTAGTGTTTTTATTACTTGCCCATATAAAAATTAGCAAACAAATCAAGAAAATTATATTTTTTTACCAGCAAGTGACTTGTGAGAACAAAAAATAATAATAAATAGTGTTTAAGTTATCCAAAATCAAAATATTTTTATAAAATTGCTTACTTTTAATGATGGTTAGTTAGAAATCAATTCTAAAAACCTAATAAATGAATAAAGGATACTAAATTAATGTTTTTATCTAAAAAAATTGATTAAAATACTTATAATTTTATTAAAAAGAATCTAATTTTTGCTTTTCCGATTATATTTATTAAGAAAATAAAACAAATTGTTTAAAACAAAAAAAATTTCAAAAATTACATGAATAAAACCTTTTTTCCCTTTTGTACAGAAATTTTTGGTTAAAATCAAATTATTCTTTATTTTTCGTCTTATTAAAAATATTTATATACCTTTTTATCTAGACAAGTTACTACAACTGACCACAACTAACCACAATAGGCAAATAATCCACTAAAATTATTATTTTATATTCAAATCTATTTCGTGGGAACAAAAAACAATAAGAGATAGACTTTAGGTTAGCCCAAATCAATTATTTTTTAAAAAAGTTTTACTTTAGAAGAGGGTTAGTTTTAAATATCCTTCATAATACAAAAATTATTAAACAATTCTTAAAATCTTATAAATTAATTAGGTATACTTTTTTAAATTTACCGTAGTATCTCTAACAAATTACGAAATAAGATCAGAAAGGCAAAAATTAACCTTTTTTTAATAAATTTTTAAGTTTTCTTGACCTAAATGAAAAATGTTAGAATTTTTTTCTAAAAATAGTAATTGGAAAGGGGGAATGAGAAGTTATAAGATATATTCAAGGAAATAGTCAGTCTCTGCTTAATAATTTTAAGTTACTTAACATAAAATGCTTTGTTTAAATTGAAAAAAAATAATAAATTAAAAAAAAAATTACTTATTTAAAAAATTAAAGTCTTATCCTAGAACTTTTAGTGTTTTTATTACTTGCCTATATAAAAATTAGCAAACAATTCAAGAAAATTATAATTTTTTAACAGCAAGTGACTTGTGAGAACAAAAAATAATAATAAATAGTGTTTAAGTTATCCAAAATCAAAATATTTTTATAAAATTGTTTACTTTTAATGATGGTTAGTTAGAAATCAATTCTAAAAACCTAATAAATGAATAAAGGATACTATATTAATCTTTTTATCTAAAAAAATTGATTAAAATACTTATAATTTTATTAAAAAGAATCTAATTTTTGCTTTTCCGATTATATTTATTAAGAAAATAAAACAAATTGTTTAAAACAAAAAAAAATTGCAAAAATTACATGAATAAAACCTTTTTTTCCCCTTTTGTACAGACATTTTTGGTTAAAATCAAATTATTCTTTATATTTCGTCTTATTAAAAATATTTATATACCTTTTTATCTAGACAAGTTACTACAACTGACCACAACTAACCACAATAGGCAAATAATCCACTAAAATTATTATTTTATATTCAAATCTATTTCGTGGGAACAAAAAACAATAAGAGATAGACTTTAGGTTAGCCCAAATCAATTATTTTTTAAAAAAGTTTCACTTTAGAAGAGAGTTAGTTTTAAATATCCTTCATAATACAAAAATTATTAAACAATTCTTAAAATCTTATAAATTAATTAGGTATACTTTTTAAAATTTACCGTAGTATCTCTAACAAATTACGAAATAAGATCAGAAAGGCAAAAATTAACTTTATTTTAATAAATTTTTAAGTTTTCTTGACCTAAATGAAAAATGTTAGAATTTTTTTCTGAAAATAGTAATTGGAAAGGGGGAATGAGAAGTTAAAAGATATATTCAAGGAAATAGTCAGTCTCTGCTTAATAATTTTAAGTTACTTAACCCAAAATGCTTTGTTTAAATTGAAAAAAATAATAAATTAAAAAAAATTACTTATTTAAAAAATTAAAGTCTTATCCTAGAATTTTTAGTGTTTTTATTACTTGCCCATATAAAAATTAGCAAACAATTCAAGAAAATTATAATTTTATAACAGCAAGTGACTTGTGAGAACAAAAAATAATAATAAATAGTGTTTAAGTTATCCAAAATCAAAATATTTTTATAAAATTGTTTACTTTTAATGATGGTTAGTTAGAAATCAATTCTAAAAACCTAATAAATGAATAAAGGATACTAAATTAATCTTTTTATCTAAAAAAATTGATTAAAATACTTATAATTTTATTAAAAAGAATCTAATTTTTGCCTTTCCGATTATATTTATTAAGAAAATAAAACAAATTGTTTAAAAAAAAAAAATTACAAAAATTACATGAATAAAACCTTTTTTTCCCCTTTTGTACAGAAATTTTTGGTTAAAATCAAATTATTCTTTATTTTTCGTCTTATTAAAAATATTTATATACCTTTTTATCTAGACAAGTTCCTACAACTGACCACAACTAACCACAATAGGCAAATAATCCACTAAAATTATTATTTTATATTTAAATCTATTTCGTGGGAACAAAAAACAATAAGAGATAGACTTTAGGATAGCCCAAATCAATTATTTTTTAAAAAAGTTTCACTTTAGAAGAGAGTTAGTTTTAAATATCCTTCATAATACAAAAATTATTAAACAATTCTTAAAATCTTATAAATTAATTAGGTATACTTTTTAAAATTTACCGTAGTATCTCTAACAAATTACGAAATAAGATCAGAAAGGCAAAAATTAACTTTTTTTTAATAAATTTTTAAGTTTTCTTGACCTAAATGAAAAATGTTAGAATTTTTTTCTAAAAATAGTAATTGGAAAGGGGGCATGAGAAGTTAAAAGATATATTCAAGGAAATAGTCAGTCTCTGCTTAATAATTTTAAGTTACTTAACCCAAAATGCTTTGTTTAAATTGAAAAAATAATAAATTAAAAAAAAATTACTTATTTAAAAAATTAAAGTCTTATCCTAGAATTTTTAGTGTTTTTATTACTTGCCCATATAAAAATTAGCAAACAATTCAAGAAAATTATAATTTTTTAACAGCAAGTGACTTGTGAGAACAAAAAATAATAATAAATAGTGTTTAAGTTATCCAAAATCAAAATATTTTTATAAAATTGTTTACTTTTAATCATGGTTAGTTAGAAATCAATTCTAAAAACCTATTAAATGAATAAAGGATACTAAATTAATCTTTTTATCTAAAAAAATTGATTAAAATACTTATAATTTTATTAATAAGAATCTAATTTTTGCTTTTCCGATTATATTTATTAAGAAAATAAAACAAATTGTTTAAAACAAAAAACAAATTGCAAAAATTACATGAATAAAACCTTTTTTTCCCCCTTTTGTACAGAAATTTTTGGTTAAAATCAAATTATTCTTTATTTTTTCGTCTTATTAAAAATATTTATATACCTTTTATCTAGACAAGTTACTACAACTGACCACACTAACCACAATAGGCAAATAATCCACTAAAATTATTATTTTATATCCAAATCTATTTCGTGGGAACAAAAAAACAATAAGAGATAGACTTTAGGTTAGCCCAAATCAATTATTTTTTAAAAAAGTTTCACTTTAGAAGAGAGTTAGTTTTAAATATCCTTCATAATACAAAAATTATTAAACAATTCTTAAAATGTTATAAATTAATTAGGTATACTTTTTAAAATTTCTGTAGTATCTCTAACAAATCACGAAATAAGATCAGAAAGGCAAAAATTAACTTTTTTTTAATAAATTTTTAAGTTTTCTTGACCTAAATGAAAAATGTTAGAATTTTTTTCTAAAAATAGTAATTGGAAAGGGGGCATGAGACGTTAAAAGATATATTCAAGGAAATAGTCAGTCTTTGCTTAATAATTTTAAGTTACTTAACCCAAAATGCTTTGTTTAATTGAAAGAAATAATAAATTAAAAAAAATATTACTTATTTAAAAAATTAAAGTCTTATCCTAGAATTTTTAGTGTTTTTATTACTTGCCCATATAAAAATTAGCAAACAATTCAAGAAAATTATAATTTTTTAACAGCAAGTGACTTGTGAGAACAAAAAATAATAATAAATAGTGTTTAGGTTATCCAAAATCAAAATATTTTTCTAAAATTGTTTACTTTTAATGATGGTTAGTTAGAAATCAATTCTAAAAACCTAATAAATGAATAAAGAAAACAAAATTATTCTTTTTATCTAAAAAAATTGATTAAAATACTTATAATTTTATTAAAAGAATCTAATTTTGCTTTTCCGATATATTTATTAAGAAAATAAAACAAATTGTTTAAAACAAAAAAAAATTGCAAAAATTAAATGAATAAACCTTTTTTCCCCTTTTGTACAGAAATTTTTGGTTAAAATCAATTATTCTTTATTTTTCGTCTTATTAAAAATATTTATATACCTTTTTATCTAGACAAGTTACTACAACTGACCACAACTAACCACAATAGGCAAATAATCCACTAAAATTATTATTTTATATCCAAATCTATTTCGTGGGAACAAAAAACAATAAGAGATAGACTTTAGGTTAGCCCAAATCAATTATTTTTAAAAAGTTTTACTTTAGAAGAGAGTTAGTTTTAAATATCCTTCATAATACAAAAATTATTAAACAATTCTTAAAATCTTATAATTTAATTAGGTATACTTTTTAAATTTACCGTAGTATCTTTAACAAATTACGAAATAAGATCAGAAAGGCAAAAATTAACTTTTTTTAATAAATTTTTAAGTTTTCTTGACCTAAATGAAAAATGTTAGAATTTTTTTCTAAAAATAGTAATTGGAAAGGGGGCATGAGAAGTTAAAAGATATATTCAAGGAAATAGTCAGTCTCTGTTAATAATTTTAAGTTACTTAACCCAAAAATGCTTTGTTTAAATTGAAAAAAATAATAAATTAAAAAAAAAAAAAAAAAAAAAAAAAAAAAAAAAAAAAAAAAAAAAAAAAAAATTTTCTAAAATTGTTTACTTTTAATGATGGTTAGTTAGAAATCAATTCTAAAAACCTAATAAATGAATAAAGGATACTAAATTAATCTTTTTATCTAAAAAAATTGATTAAAATACTTATAATTTTAATAAAAAAAATCTAATTTTTGCTTTTCCGATTATATTTATTAAGAAAATAAAACAAATTGTTAAAAACAAAGAAAAATTGCCAAAATTACATGAATAAAACCTTTTTTTCCCCTTTTGTAGAGAAATTTTTGGTTAAAATCAAATTATTCTTTATTTTTCGTCTTATTAAAAATATTTATGTACCTTTTTATCTAGACAAGTTACTACAACTGACCACAACTAACCACAATAGGCAAATAATCCACTAAAACTATTATTTTATATTCAAATCTATTTCGTGGGAACAAAAAACAATAATAGGTTAGCCCAATTCAATTATTTTTTAAAAAAGTTCCATTTTAGAAGAGAGTTAGTTTTAAATATCCTTCATAATACAAAAATTATTAAACAATTCTTAAAATCTTATAAATTAATTAGGTATACTTTTTAAAATTTACCGTAGTATCTCTAACAAATTACGAAATAAGATCAGAAAGGCAAAAATTTTCTTTTTTCAAATTAATTAAAGTTTTCTTGACCTAAATGAAAAATGTTAAATTTTTTTCTAAAAATAGTAATTGGAAAGGGGGGAAAGAGAAGTTAAAAAGATATATTCAAGGAAATAGTCAGTCTGTGCTTAATAATTTTAAGTTACTTAACCCAAAATGCTTTGTTTAAATTGAAAAAAAATAATAAATTAAAAAAAAAAATTTCTTATTTAAAAAATTAAAGTCTTATCCAGAATTTTTAGTATTTTTATTACTTGCCCACATAAAAATTAGCAAACAATTCAAGAAAATTATAATTTTTTAACAGCAAGTGACTTGTGAGAAAAAAAATAATAATAAATAGTGTTTAAGTTATCCAAAATCAAAATATTTTTATAAAATTGTTTACTTTTAATGATGGTTAGTTAGAAATCAATTCTAAAAACCTAATACATGAATAAAGGATACTAAATTAATCTTTTATCTAAAAAAATTTATTAAAATACTTATAATTTTATTAAAAAGAATCTAATTTTTGCTTTTCCGATTATATTTATTAAGAAAATAAAACAAATTGTTTAAAACAAAAAAAAAATTGCAAAAATTACATGAATAAAACCTTTTTTTCCCCTTTTGTACAGACATTTTTGGTTAAAATCAAATTATTCTTTATTTTTCGTCTTATTAAAAATATTTATATACCTTTTTATCTAGACAAGTTACTACAACTGACCACAACTAACCACAATAGGCAAATAATCCACTAAAATTATTATTTTATATTCAAATCTATTTCTTGGAACAAAAAACAATAAGTTAGAAATAAAATACTTTAGAAAGAGTTAGTTTTAAATATCCTCATAATACAAAATTTTAAACAATTTTAAA
The DNA here is from genome assembly GCA_019359885.1 of Listronotus oregonensis. Taxonomy (NCBI): domain Eukaryota; kingdom Metazoa; phylum Arthropoda; class Insecta; order Coleoptera; family Curculionidae; genus Listronotus; species Listronotus oregonensis. Next base: position 18,234 of record JAHBCN010016647.1, read on the forward strand.
ATCTTATAAATTAATTAGGTATACTTTTTAAATTTACCGTAGTATCTTAACAAATTACGAAATAAGATCAGAAAGAAAATGCTTTTTAAATTTTAAGTTTTGACCTAAATGAAAAAGTTAGAATTTTTAAAATAGTATTGGAAATGAGAAGTTAAAAGATATATTCAAGGAAATAGTCAGTCTCTGCTTAATAATTTTAAGTTACTTAACCCAAAATGCTTTGTTTAAATTGAAAAAAATAATAAATTAAAAAAAAAAATTACTTATTTAAAAAATTAAAGTCTTATCCTAGAATTTTTAGTGTTTTTATTACTTGCCCATATAAAAATTAGCAAACAATTCAAGAAAATTATAATTTTTTAACAGCAAGTGACTTGTGAGAACAAAAAAAAAATAATAAATAGTGTTTAAGTTATCCAAAATCAAAATATTTTTATAAAATTGTTTTCTTTTAATGATGGTTAGTTAGAAATCAATTCTAAAAACCCAATAAATGAATAAAGGATACTAAATTAATCTTTTTATCTAAAAAAATTGATTGAAATACTTATAATTTTATTAAAAAAAAATCTAATTTTTGCTTTTTCGATTATATTTATTAAGAAAATAAAAAAATTGTTTAAAACAAAAAATTGCAAAATTACATGAATAAAACCTTTTTTTCCCTTTTGTACAGAAATTTTTGGTTAAAATCAAATTATTCTTTATTTTCGTCTTATTAAAAATATTTATATACCTTTTTATCTAGACAAGTTACTACAACTGACCACAACTAACCACAATAGGCAAATAATCCACTAAAATTATTATTTTATATTCAAATCTATTTCGTGGGAACAAAAAAAAATAAAGAGATAGACTTTAGGTTAGCCCAAATCAATTATTTTTTAAAAAAAGTTTTATTTAGAAAGAGTTAGTTTTAAATATCCTTCATAATACAAAAATTATTAAACAATTTT
>JAHBCN010016648.1:0-19387 GCA_019359885.1 Listronotus oregonensis
ACTAATTTAATTTTAAGAATTGCCCATTTTACTACTAACTTACTGAGAAAAGAGATCATAGCAAAAAAATATATGTAAAATAAGGTCCAAGTTTCAATTCAAAAAACTTGTCCTCTTAAAGTAACTAGATCTAAAATTAGTTCTTTTTTAAGTCGACAAGTTTTTACCTTATCTGTACATATCAAAAACTGTCTATATAAATGAAAATAGAACATTCACTTATACAGAGAAATTGGTTAAAAACCTACCAAGTGAAAAAGAACTGTTAATTTTAAATTTTAGTACTTTAAATAGACTAGATTTTTCAATAAAACTTAATTTTACATAGATGTTATATGATCTATATAAATATCAAAGAGTGACTTTTTTACTTTAAGCTCATTGCATAAATAAGTGATAAATTACTTTAACCATGATATATACTGTTGTTTATACACATACAGATACAGTTTATGTTGTGATTTTATGAGTATTAAAATTATAAAGTGTATCGAGCTGAAAAAAATAGTCTTCAAAAAGTTACCAAATTAAGATTAATAATTTTAATGTTTCAATCAAATAAAGGTCAATTTTTTCTGTTTATAATCTTTCTCACAAGGAAACTAAACTAATAACTAATTTTCTAGAGTAACAATTGAATCTTTATCTATTAAGTAACAAAGTTAATAGGTATTTAGTTTTTTAGAATAATAATTGAAACAACATTCTGATAAATAAACGTTTTTAAATAAAAGAACAAAATCCTTTTCATCACTGAAGTGACAGATCTGATCATTGCCTAATATTTAAGACGCTAAAATATTGTAAAAATTAAAAAAATAATAATAAATCCGTTTGATTTTAAATTTTAATTAATTGTCATTTTTGTAGATGCTGTGATTTAGATAGGAAGGAAAATGATTACGCACAATATTATGTTTATTTTTTAAAATTAATTAGTTAATGGAATCCACTTAACAATTTTTATTTAAATAATAAATCAAATTTTACGTAATGCAGAACAAAAATAAATTATAATGGTATTTATTCAAATTAATTTCATTGTTTTATTACTATCTTAGAAAAATCAATTAAATACTATAAATAATGATTATTTTTTTAAATAACACTGATAAGATAATATTAATACGTTGTCATCATCATCATTGAATTAACCAGTGGATCATTATTGAATTATCTTGCTTTTAGTACGGGATCTGAATTAGGGGCGACCTTCACCCATGCGCCAACCGAATAAAAACAATTTTTTATCAAATATAGTATACAGTATGTCTACGTAAGTTAGCGCAAATGGAAAACTTTTTTAATATTTAGGTTAAGTTGTTTTTATAAAAAGTTTTGCGTGGTCCAAAACCTTAAATGCAACCATCAGATGTCAAAATTTATCAGTCGTATACAAGATTTGTTAAAAAATGTGTTTTTGCTCCATAGTAAAATACCTTTACTTTTGACAATATTAAAATTATTTTAAAGAAAAGAATTTTAGTAGTACCTTTTAAATATTTAACATTGTTTATTCACATTAAGGACATTTTTTTTAATTTTTTTCAATTAAAAATAATCATAAATAATTATGAATTAATGCGTAAACATACATTTTTAACATTATTGCAGAAAAAATGTCGAAAAATGTAAATTAACAATGTTAAATATTTCAAAGGTATTTCTTAACATATTTTCTTTAAAATAATTTTCAATACATCAAAATTAAAGGTACTTTACTCTTGACCAAAAAACAAATTTTTTGACAAACCTTGTATACGACTGATAAATTTTGACATCTAAAGGTTAGTTGCATTTAAGGTTTTGGACCACGCAGAGCTTTTTATAAAGAATAACTTTTTTTCGTAAACTTAATAATAAAAAAGTTTTCCATATGTCGCCGACTTACGTAGACACACTGTATAAACAAATGTATTATGTAGTAGGTGGTAGAGCAGCTTTCCTCGCCTGAGGCGGTACCACCCCAATCAGTATAATCAGACTATCTCAGAAGCAAAAGAGCATTTTAACAATCGAATAAAAGATAAAGTTCTCTCTTGCTCAAATGGCAGTAAAGCTTTCTGGTCCATTGCCAAAAATATTAGTCAGAACTTTTGCACCCAAATTCTTTTCCACCACTAATCTCTCGAATTTTTAAAGTTAAACAGATCAAGCATATTCTTTCTTCTCTTAATACTAAAAAATCGTCTGGGCTGGATGGCATACCAGCAATCGTCTTAAAAAAATGTGCTCCCGAGCTTGCACCCATCTTAACTCGCCTCTTTCGAATCTCTTACGACACGGGCATTTTCCCGGAGAGTTGGAAAGCTGCACGCGTGCAACCTGTCCCCAAAAAAAGATCCAAAAGTCGCCCTTCCAACTATAGACCTATATCTTTTCTTTCAGTTGTTTGCAAAGTAATGGAAAAATTCATTAATTCCCAAATCCTAAAGTATCTTGAAAAACATAAGATCTTACATGATAGACAATATGGATTCCGTCACAGTAGATCCACAGCTGATCTTCTTTCCTTTGTCTCACACAACTGGAACAAGTCCCTTGAGTTTCTTGGTGAATCCCAGATCGTTGCTCTTGACATATCAAAGCTTTCGATCAGGTCTGGCATGATGGGCTTCTTAACAAACTTCCTTCTTACGGTCTTCCACCTAAGCTTTGCTCTTGGCTTTTCAGTTTTCTTTCTAATCTACGTATATCAGTTAGTGTAGATGGTTATTCCTCCAGCTTCTACCAAATTAATGCTGGGGTGCCCCAGGGCTCAGTGCTGGCACCCACGCTGTTTCTTCTACACATTAACGATCTTCCCTCTTCCACAATCAATCCCATTCATAGTTTTGCTGACGATAGTACCTCCCACTCTAGTATTCAATTTCTTAAGCCACCGTGTAATCCTGATTTCGAAAACAAGCACAGGTCAATGCAGATATCTCTTTCACAAGACCTCAAACTTATCTTGGATTGGGGCGCCAAAAATCTTGTTCATTTTAATGCCTCGAAAATACAGACATGTTCCCTGTCGCGAAAAAAGTCTGCAAATGCTCATCCCTTACATATGAGCGGCCAAGTTCTGCAGAACAAAGAGTCGTTTAATCTTGTCGGCGTTACTTTTGAGAATAACCTCAACTGGCACAAACACATTTTATCCATAGCTTCGGCAGCTTCAAAAAGATTAGATTTCTCTTCCGAGCCAGAAAATATTTCTCTTCTTCCAATTTGTACACTCTGTATGTATCCCAAATCAGACCCTCTTTAGAATATTGTTCTCATGTCTGGGAAATGGCGTCCCCTACAACACTTAGCATTCTGGACTCCATTCAAAGAAGAGCCGTTCGTCTTATTAATGATCCAACGCTCACAGAAAGGCTTCCTCTTCTTGCCCACCATCGAGCTGTAGGGGATCTGTCGCTCTTCTATAGGTATTTTCACGGCTTCTGCTCAGAGGAGTTGGCCAGTATGATTCCTTCTCTGACAGCTCCCAACAGAGCAACACGTAGTGCAACTTTTATGCATCCTTTTGCAGTTCAGTTAGAGAGGCCCCGAACTTCCCGCTTTCTTCGTTCCTTCATCCCTAGAGTGTCAAGACTATGGAACCTGCTGCCCGCAGAAGTTTTTCCTTCTCCTCCCAATCTCCAAAAATTTAAGTCCCGTGTGAAGGGACTCCCTCTCATCACACTGAAGACACCCACGGTACGTTAGTACTTAAGCATCAGCCTTCGTGGACTGTCCCAAGATAAAAAAAAATGTGTTGGCTAAAGAATTGTATTCAAGGCTTTGATTTTTTTTTATACGCTCTGTGTAATGTCATTTTTTATGTTTTTATTCTACAGGATTACACTGATATAACACTTCAATTTCGTAAATAAAAATTATAATAATTTTTGTAATTTTAAAAATTTTCAAGGGCTTTATTTATGAAATAAAATTAGTGGTATATTAGCACTATCACGTAGAATTAAAAAAAATAGGAAAAAACGTTATACAGGAAATATTTAATTTTTTTTTTTTTTTTTTTTTTTTTAATAAATCATAGCTTTGACCCTAATTTCTTAGGCAACCCATTCGCAATACATTTGTTTATAGACTATATTAGAATAAAAATAATTTTTAAAACACGTTAACTTTGTTTTTTAATGGAACATTTTATACGCTTCCTTAAAATCAAATAATATCAACCCTCTGTGGTGGTAAAAGCAACCCCTAAAACTTTATATGGGACGGAGGGTTAAGTGGAGATCGAACGCTGTTAGAATAACACCGATACGTCACGGTTTTATACGGGTTTGCCATATGAGACCGTGACGTATCGGTGTTGTTCTTACAGCGTTCGATCTCTAATACTTTGTTTTAAAAAGTATTGAATTGCCATTTTACAAATACCATACGCTTGACCTTTTGTTTGGACTTTCGGAAAAAAACACGCAAAAGCGTTATTTAGTTAAAACATCAATCCCACATTTTTTGCTAAAGTTGTAAAAAAACATTAAAGAAACGGGCGTGAAAAAAATAGAGATTCCATACTTATTTAGAAAAATTTATTCCACAGCAATATTAAGTTTTTTGTGAATTTTTCTGTTATCTTTTCCGAGACCATTTTTTTTTTGAAAAGTATCTCGTTGTGAATTTAGATTTGCAAGTTAAAACTAAATTAAAATATTTTTAATTATGTGTGCGATTATCAAAATTTTCCCCAAAGAAGGATTGGTCAAAGAGGGTCAATTAAATAGCCACCACAATTACCCGACTCAACACCTGTACATTTTTTTCTTTAGGGACGTCTTAAGTCGGTTGTTTATAAAACAGAGCCTCCAAACATAGAAGATTTACAAGCAAGAATAAGCGCAGAATATCGAGAGATTTAAGTAGAATCTTTTCAAAACGTTAGAGAAGAATTTGAGAACAGGCTGTATTACTGCCTACAAAATACTGAACAACATTTTAAAAACCTATAAATTAAAGTATTTTTTATATTTATTAGGTTTTATTGCAACTCTACATATCTTAAGTAATTACCACTTTTTGCCTATTATTTTCAAAAGTATTTTTTAAAAGACAATTCAATGCTCTTTAAAACAAGGTATCTCCTAACTCCCCTTTCCATTTAAAATTTTAGTGGTTGCTTTCACCACCCCCAAAGGGTTAATATAATTTGATTGTAAACAAGCTTATAAAATGTCCCCCTAAAAAAATTTTTTTTTGGTATTTTTTTTAATTTTCTATAAGGGTTTACATATTGAAGGTGGTACATTTTCAAACTGACACCCTGTATAAAGATTAAGCTATTATAACAGTTGTTTAAAATGTTATCCTCCGACTTGTATACTACACATTTATGCTGGACAAAATCCAATTTTAGCCCACTAAACTCATTTTTAGTATATTTCACTTTTGGTTGGTATAAACATGCACTAAGTCAATAATTCTAAACACCAACAAAACTAAATAAATAAAAAACAACCCTTAAATATGTACAATTAATAGCAAAAAAAATGCAACTAATTTCGAGATAGGAAACAGCTCAAAAATGTATAATGCAAATATTCTGTTTTATATTATTTAATTACTAGAAGCGCTTTGACAACTAATTAGAGCCATTAACTAATTGATTAGTCTTTGTTTAAGATATAAGCAATTAGGTTAAGTAGTCGTAATAAAAAATAATAGACAGTATTTAATTACATATTTTAAAGTTGTCCTTTATGTCGATTAAATTCTTTATGGCCAATTTTCTAAATTTTTATAAATGAGTTCTAAGTTACTCTGTATATTACAATCTTTGCCTGCCAACTTATATGTACAGGGTGGCTCAACACATTCGCCTCGGTTTTTCTACGAGAAATGAAACGAGTTGGAAAAAAACTTTTAGCACGGTCATATGTGGGTCCATAAGGAGCATATTTTAAAATTATTTTGAAATATACAGGGTGACCCAAAAAGAAAAGTACATATCAAAGTTATGAATTTTTCTATAAAACACCCCATATTTTTTATATTTTCAGATACTATAGAACAAATAAAGGTGAGTTATTTTTATATTTCCTATACCTAAAACTGACCGTTTCTGAGAAATTTAGAGAAATTTACAAATACAGCCATAATTTAAAAATTGTTTACACCCTGTAATATATAGCGAGCTGCTCGTAATTAAATTTATTGCTTGTCAAGGTTTAAGTTAACTATTATATAAAAGTTGCTTTAATATTAAACAGAGTGTTAAAAATTGCCTCAAAGTTTGACACACATTTTATTATAACTTCTGTTAAATGGAACACCCTGTATTTAGTAGCTATTTATAACTCCAATTTATTGATTTCCAAAATAATAAAGCATTCTTAAAAATGAGGATCGAAATATAGTAGAAGGCCCACCTGTCCTAATTGTTGAGACGAAATATGGTAAATTGTCCTTGTTTCTTAGCAAATATATCAGACTTAATTTTTCATAACAACGGATTATTTAACAGACATATCTTTACTACTACAGTGACGAAAATCCTAATATTTTTAGAACCCTTAATTACCAGCACAGATGGTCTGTTAACGTGTGGGGAGGAATAATTAGAATACGAGTAGTTTTATTTTACAATAAAATCTGACACATTTGCCAAGAAACAAGCGCAATTTATCATATTTCGTCTCGACAATTGGGACAGGTGTGCCTTCTACTATATTTCGATCCTCAATTTTAAGAATGCTTAATATTTTGGAAATGACAAAAATTGAGTTATTACTTTGCCTGCATTTTACTTAAGATACATCTTATTTTTAAAATTTAAACTTGTGCTTTTAGCGAATCTACGTGATCCTTAATAAAAGATTTTAATTACAATCAGGGTGTTCCCTTTTAAGATAAATGATGTTAAATATAAAAATGCCTTTTGCATAAAAAGCAGAAGAGATAGGTATAGGAAACCCTTATATGGTTTTAAAGGGAATTAAGTTTCGCGTCAAAATAGGCCACTAAATACAGGGTGTTCCATTTAACTTAAGGAAGTTATTTAATAAAATGTGTTCAAACTTTGAGGCAATTTTTTTCAACACTCTGTATAATATTAAACTTTTATGTAATAGTTAACTTAAACCTTGAGCTAAGCAATAAATTTAATTACGAGCAGCTCGTTATATGTTACAGGATGTAAACAATTTTTAAATTATGGTCTGTATTTTTAAATTTCTCTAAATTTCTCAGAAACGGTCAGTTTTAGGTATAGGAAATATAACAATAACTCACCTTTATTTGGTCTATAGTATCTAAAAATATAAAAAAATATGGGGTGTTCCATAAAAAAAAATATAACTTTGATATGTACTTATTTCAAAATAATTTTGAAATATGCTCCTCATGGACCCACATGTGACCATGTAAAAAGTTTTTCCCCAACTCGTTTCATTTCTCGTAGAAAAACCGAGGCGAATGTGGTGGGCCACCCTGTATATGTATTACGACTCTTAAATTTTAAATTCCTACAAACCTGTTTTTTAATTTTGTATAATTAAACCGTAATAAAAGTTATCCTTTATTTAAACTTATGTTAAAATTACTACTTAGAACTAGTAACATACTATATTTGTACAATTTTTTTTTATACCGTACTGTCAAAATTTATATTTTGAAATAAAAATGTATTTTTAATTTGCTTCGTATATGTGCAAAATAATTAATTGTCGGCTTTAAAAACAGATTTTAAGATTTTTGTTTACTGGTAGAAACATTGCCAATACTGACATAAAATTTAAATTTGACGAAAAAATATTATCTAGGAAATAAAACTGTCCTGTTCTGAATTATGCCAAAAAGAAAAATAAAATCAGTTAAAAATTAGTAGTATTTTACAATCATTTTTGGTAAAATTGACGAAATGGAGAAAGATGGTGGAAATCTGATGCCTGATGAAATTTTGCAAAAAGTCAATGGGGCAGCTAGTAAAAAATCGGCAGAACGGTATAAGAATGACTTTTTTTTACAGTACTGAGTCCGGTAAACAAGTTTTAGCGGACTAGTCCGGTAACTTTTTTACCGGACTTAATACTGTAAAAGTTTATTTTCCTGACTTAAACCAAGTATCTAAATAGTTATTTACATTACAAGATGCGAAAGTTTACTTTTTGGTGTGAGGTGGTTTTTAAATGGCCGAGGCGATGCTATTTAAAACCTCCGAACACTTGAAAGGCCTTTCGCATCGTGTAATGTATTATATTTTTTCTGCTACTGTTCTATGTATCGCATAATTTAATAATCATTAACATCATGTTTTAATAGAAATATCAGAGATTTTGAAATTTTACCTGTTAAAAATTAATCCATAGCAACACATTTTTGTTGGCATTGTCTGTGTGATTTTGAATTATTGTAATTTAGTATAAATCCATTCCCATTTTAAAATGTTAAATGAATATGAAAATGGCATCCAAAAGGCAGCTGACCTTGCGTGTGCCTCACTTCTGCCAGACAAATCTAAAGACAGGTACCATCAAACATATAAATCGTTTTCTGAATGGCTTGCTAAAAAAAATGTGGGCGGATTGACGAAAATGTGATGTTGGCGTATTTTCAAGAAAAATCCGAGTCTTTATCACCACCAATCCCTCTAATCTGTATATTCCATGCTCAAGTTAACAATTTCCGAAAAAAAATCAAGATATTTCGGAGTTCAAGAAACTAGTTGCTTTTATTAAAAGGAAAACGATGGTTATGAAGCAAAAAAGTCAAACATTTTTAAAAAAGAAGAAATCATAAAGTTTTTACTTAACGCGCCTGATCAAAGTTTCTTAGCAATGAAAGTAATAGCCTTTATGGGAGTGCTGGGTATGCCGACAGACGAAATATACAGAATGAAGCTAAGTGATGTAGAAATAAGAAATGACGTGGCTATAGTAAAAATAGTGGAGTCTAAAAATAAAGTTAAAAGAAACTTTTAGTAACCAACGATAAAGGCTCAGTTCCTTATGTCAGATTTCTACAGGAACATATTAAGCTGAGACCAAGGAATGCTCTAGATGAGCGTTTATTGGATCGTCATGAAAGAGGTAAATGTGTTAATCAAGTAATTGGAAGCATACTATTTCAAATGTACCTAAAGAAATTGCGAAGTTTTTGAAGCTTGAAGACATCAGTAGATACACTGGCCATTCGTTTAGAAGAACGTCAACTACGTTCCTTGCCAATGCTTCGGATGTCGATATTTTGGATTTAAAAAAGGCATGGAGGTTGGAAGTCTTCTTCTGTTGCGAAAGGTGGAAATTTAAAGAAGATTTTACACGAATTTTCTCCAATATTTCTCTAATGAAGTAACAGTGAAAATATGAATATTAACGTAGTTAAAGGATAACGATACCCCAACAACAAATTTAAAACTTTTAAATTTCGGATTATTCCTCCATTTCTTTGCTAATTGCTCAAATTGCACAATTACTTTTAATGTTAATACCTAACCTAGTTTTTAGAATATTTTTTCATAAATTAGTTACTTTTTGAATAAATCCTAATATTTCCCACAAGCATATATTCTTTTTTTATCCCTAATTTTTTGTCCAGGCGCTGAAAATATTACTTTCGTAGCTAGCAACGCTTAGCAACCAGGTAAGACGAAGGTTCTCTTCGTTATATTCGCGTGTAGGACCACAAAGGTGTTTTATTTATACAGTAGTAGAAAAAGTACATTTACAGTTCAGTATAAAATAATAGTAATTTACGTTACATGTTCCGAAAGTGATATTTTACGGGAGAAGTAGGAATCCTGCGAAACCCGTAAAATCACTTTTGGATCGTGTTACATACAATATTTTTTCTGCGGGCGTTTATTGTGTTAAACAGAATCTGAAAGGATACATTACTTATGTTGTACTAGTTTTCGGAAAATTAATTTCGTTACGGCCCTTTTCAATCTGTGATGCTATGTAACTTTTGTCTCTCAAAAAATTTCTACGTATCCCACTACTACATTGGCTGATTTTCAGCCTCCGTGTCTCTTTAAATTGGTTATACTACCACCACCATCAGCTCATAAATTAGCTGAGCTGCTTCGCAAACAGTGCCCGGTGTATTCTTTGGGATTCGGTAATTAAAGAAATTCAGCAATTTTGCAGGCGATAATACCAAAAGTGTAAATACCAATAGGTTGTGTAGCACATTTTCCGTTTTTGTAATATACAAATAATCTACGAAGTGGTGTGTTTGCTGGACGTAATGACAAATATTTCCTGTATAAAGAAATATTATTTTCTCCAATGACGACAAAAGTTCTTTCCATATTTGTTTTAGAATTGGGAATTTTAATTACTAACATATTTATTTTATCTTCTATATCATCTTAACTCATTCTACAAAACTCTTCACGACGACAAGCACCTGCCAAACCAATGCTCAATGCAACCTAAAATATGCATAAAATTAATCAAAAGGAAGAAGAGAAATTACATTTAATAATATTACCTTTGTTTCTAGGATATTATGTCCAGCTTCTGATAAGAATTTATCCACTTGTTTTTTATTCAATACTCTTGATTTTTTTGGTTTGTAGCCAACGATTTTCTTTTAAGGAAAGCAATAACTTTGATATAGCGGCTTATATCTATATTATTTTTAATGTTAATTGTGGACTTAAGCATTAAGTAATTGCTCTAGAGACTCGTGGGCTTTAAGATTTAAAATTTTTCCATTAAATATGCAAGAATGACTTCTTTATTTTTGGTATTCATTTTTTAAATCATTGCTTCATTTTTAAAATAAATTTTCGACCAATTTTTACCTCTCTCTTAACCTTAGCGGCAATAATTAATAAGTAGCCGATTAAGCAGCTTCACTAATCTCATGTGTAATTAATTCGGCTTCACTTTTACTATTGATTTCCATTTTTTGAAATGGAAAAGCGAAAACACTCTCGAATCTTATATGACAGGCGCTGTCATATAAGTGGGACTTTCGATTTAATAAATCATATCGAAAGTTTTGTTTTCAGTACGGCTGCAGAAAAATTTATTTATGTCATTCGGATAATAAAAGTTTTTTTTCTAATACAATCCTGAATTACGTAGGTAAATGTATTTATTTGGTTCTTTTTGTGTTTCAGTTAATATCATGAACACGTTATGCGGTATGATGCTAACATGGCCGTCTCCGGTAATTCCAAAGTTAACGTCAAACAGTACATTGGACGAAAATCCCTTGGACAGAGTGATAACTTCAGACGAGGTATCTTGGATCGCATCTTTATCAATGATAGGAGGAATTTTCGGGCCAACCTTAGGAGGAATCATAATGGAAAACTTTGGAAGAAAAATAGCGATCGCAGGGGTTTTTGTTCCGCATATCGTCGGTACCTTATGTGCTGCTTTTGGAGACAAGATTTGGTACTACTATATAGCTAGAATAGCTGCTGGAATTAGTATTAATGCTGGATTGGGAATTGGGGCTTTTTATTTCGGAGAAATTGGGGAAAGTGCCACCAGAGGATTGTTGTACACCACCACATCAGTATGTATAAACATTGGGACGCTATTGACGTACTGTATAGGCCCTTACACTTCCATAAGAGACTTTAACCTAATATTATGTGCCACTGCTGTAACAGGCTTTATTTCCACACTCTTATGGGTTCCCGAGACGCCATATTACCTTGCTCACAAACATAAGGTTGAAAAAGCCGTAAAATCCCTATCAATACTGAGAAATACAAATGATGTCGGGGAAGAAATAAAAATTATTGAAGCTGACGTAGCGAAAATTCAGAATGATGGCGTATTTGCCATATTTAAAACACTAGCTGCAAGAAGAACCTTTTTGATTGCCTTACTTTTAACATCATTTCAGCAGTATTCGGGAATTAATGTTATTTATTCTTTTACTCAGGTCATTTTCGATCAGTCGGGTAGCAACCTTAGTTCAGAAGTGTCATCAATTCTAGTAGGTGTTGCTCAAGTTGTTACGATATTTTTAACGGTCATTGGTGTAGAAAAACTAGGTAGAAAAACCATGCTTATAATTGCTTCCTCCGGTATAGCATTTACTCTTGGAATTTTAGGAACTTATTTCCGGTTTCAAGAAAACAGTAGTACAGATACTTCAAATATTAATTGGCTACCACTTTTGTGCCTCGTTTTATTCTTTACTTTCTTTAATTGTGGTATGGGTGGTCTACCGTTTCTGTATATGAGTGAAATAATACCCCATAATGTAAAGTCAGCTACTTCTTCGGTTGTTTTGGCAATTTATTGTACAAATGGTTTTCTGATAACATATTTTTTTAACTCAGTGGTGGACGCTATAGGTAATAGTGGAAGTTTCTACATATTCGCAGGTGCTATGGTGTTGCTTGCGGTATACGTTACTATGTTTCTTTTTGAGACACAGGGTAAAACGTTGCAGGAGATAAGCGCCCACTTTAACAGGACAAAACGATCAAAGGACGCTTTTCCCGAGTCAACAGAAAAATGAAGCGTTAAAAATTATTTTTCTATCGCCAAAAGTAATTAATTATTTTAAACTTTGATGATCTCAAGGGTTACAAATTGCAACTTTGTGTTGTTTTGATAAAAAAATGATGTCTTTTATTAAAACATTCTTATGTTTTTGTTAGGTGTTTGTTAGATTAAAGGATTTTCAAGCCTTTGTTTAATTACATTTTTTACTAGCTGGTAAAGTAGATTTTTGTAGAGTATCTTTAGGTAATAAAATTTTATTTTCCTATTTAATTATATTTAATATAAGTTATTTTTAATATAGGTATTAGAATTATTACGTACTAAAATACAGGGTATTAAATAATTAAGTTAATAATTAATTTACTGTTATTACTCATTTTATTTATAAAAAATGAAAGACTGATTAGATTAGGCCAGCTTACCATAACATAAATAGGGTAAAAATAAATTGTTTTATGTAAAAAATATGTGTTTTTTAAATATTAAAATAATTGACACTAAAACTAATTTGCCTTTGGTATTCACCACATATCCCTGGCATCAAGTAAGTATTCAAAAACTTAATGATTTGCAGGCATAGTTTCCTTGCACATATTTTTTTATTGGCTAAAAATAAACTTCTGCCAATTTTTTTTATATGAGCTAAAATCACTTAAAAATGTAGGTATATAATGTTGGCGCAAAAACGATATTGACGTCACAAGTCCCTATCTACATATGATCACAATACGCGCTGACACAGGCCAGTGCTACTATGTTTCAATATTACATCTGGAATGAAAGCGAAAAGCAAAAATTGCCTTTCTAAATATTTAAGTACAATTAGAAAACACTCTGTATACAGTAAAAAAAAAATACCACGATATTTTATTTTCCGTAAATAGTTGATTTTATCGAGGTCAATCAGAAATACCTTTTTTTTTAGTTTAAGGTTGAAGCTATCCAAAAATAATATTGTTGAGCCTTTATCGTACAGGGTGTTAAAAAATTGCTATTATTGTGTCAGAGCTAGTCCGTCCCTGGCAAACTAAATAAGACAAATAATTATGATTTAATGGGTTCATTTAAAAAAAAAACCTATCTAGTTACCACCATTTTAAAAATATATTGAGTTACGCCTAGTATTTTAAAAGTTATTAAAAAAAAAAAACGATTTTTAGGGTCGTCCGCTATGTACCTGTATCTCCGTAGGGAAGGCTCGTAGGAAAAACGTTTATGGGAGCTGGTCATAATATTTTTAGGTTTTCTATTAAATCTCGAGAAATTGCTCACATATCCTGGGACAACCTGTATACCAATATGTATATACAGGGTGGAGCAATAGTGCGACAAAGTACTATATCACCTACTATTAAAGAGATACAAAGAAATGTTAAATATAAAAGTTGTAGTAGGTACATATGGTGGTGCATATTTTAAAAATGTTTTTAAATATACAGGGTGTTTCAAAAACACCTGCCGTCCATTTTTTAATTTTCTTTTTAATGAAACACCTGATATATTATGGTATTTTCAGATTCTAGGCAAAATTCTAGACACATTTCATGTATAATGTCCAAGGAAGTTTAAAGGTGTATGGAAGCCCAATACTATTGAACAAAATTGTCCAGGCGTGCAGGGCAGCGGGAATAGGGGGGTTGGCCCCGCGGAGTTTGCGCAATGAATAGTAGGTCAGAGCCGGACTTTCATAATTCTTTCTTACTATCTATAAAGTTGACATCATCAAATGTTAAATTCAAGCATTCACTGTTTTTTTTATTTTTTGCACAAAATTGTTGATTATTAAACGATACCACCATAGAATATTTAAAATTATTGTGTAATATTGGATTTTATATCATCTGATATAATATGGAAAGAAGCCTTCTATTTAAATGGTCGATATTTTTGTGAGTTTTGTATTTTTACCAAGAATCTTTGTAAATAAATAAAAACACGAATTTTTAAAATAAATTTCAAACATTGTATGATAGTTTCATGTACTTATCACCAATTTTGTGATAAAAGAAGGGCAAGATAGTGTAAATGAGTTTAATCTAATCCTAAGATTCTGGTTGTACATTAAAAAGTGAAAATTTTTATAACTGCTTTTTAGGCATATACTTTTCACTAAAAACAAACATTTATGAGACAGAATCACAGTGGTTAAAAATGTTTAGTAATCTTTGGTACCTAGGTATCCATTGTAACAGTATCGGTTAAATATTATGTGTCTACAGTAGTCGAGCTTAAAAAGTTGATAATGTAAGTTTAAGAAACCAAAAATCTAATTTCTTTTTAAACAAATACAGAAAAAGCAAAAAGGAACTTTAGCATAAAATTCAATTTTTGATTCAATTAGAGGGACCTGTATATATTAAAATTTGCCTGGTCTGCCCAGTAATTAATAATTTTGATCCTTTAAAAAATGTACTAAATTATTAAATGAAATAAAAGTACCTAAATGTAAACCTTATTTCTTTTTAATGATCCACAGAAATACACAAACATTGTGGAAATCATCTAAAAGATAGTTAAGATTGCCTTACTTTTCTCATTGCTATTTCCTATGAAATTTTCATTATTTTATTATTCATAATTGATATATTATTATTTTTTCGGTTACCTAACGTTACGTCTCATAAGAAACACCTAATTTAAATATAAGAAATACTTACCTAAAGTAAAAAACGCCGGGTATGTTATCCTTGGATTTGCAAGACAAAACCATACAACCTCTAATCATTTTGTTACGATATTATAAGTAACAAACAATAAACACAAAATTATAGTCACAATTTAATAAACACTAATCACTAAAATGGGAAGGTTTTTATCAATCCAAAAAACTTCTACAACCACAAAATATAGGTACTCACACAAAGCAAAACAATCGGTGCAAAGGGCACAAAGCACAACGAAAATGACGAATGATGAGACGAGACGGTTGACGATACAGCGGGGATATAGTTTCATACGCCCCGCGCGCGCCCTTGCACCAAAAACCTTAGACAACCTAAGACCATTACGGTTCTCATGTATAATGTGTTGCCTTAACTACACACTGATTTATCAGTGTTAAGTGGGAAAACATTAAATTATTTTAATTTTGTTATTGCGCAGAATCGGCGGGGCCAACTTCGACAGTTATTTTCATACTGGGCTGGACATTTTTTGATCGAATGGGCCATAGCATTGGGCTTCCATACACCTTTAAACTTCCTTGATAATGTCCTATATCTAGGTTTAAATTTTATGTCAAAAATTTTATTTATACGGAATTCTTTAGTGTTTGATTTAGTAAATTGTGTTGGTATTTTGATAATAAATTAATACAGGGTTATTAAAATCGATCAATTAAAAGTTAACAAAAAAAAACGTAAAAAGTATTGTTTTTAAATGGAAAACCTGTATTTTAATACCTTTATCTTATTTAGCATTAATAAATAGGGTAACCTTGTAAAAGTTTGTCTATACCAAAAATTTATAGTTTTTAAAATATTTTTGATTTAACACACATTTCTGTTGTAAAAACTCTGTACTTTTGTTTTTTTTTTATTTGGCCACGACGACGTTTAAAAAATACCTAATTACTAAAGAAATATTACAACTATTAACAAATAATTAATAACAAATATTAAACCAATAAAAAACTTCCTAACTGGTGTTCAAAATGTTCGTTCCCTTCCTGAATGCACAATTCGTCTCTTAAATTCCTTGCTTAAATTACGAAAAATGTCTGCATTTATCTGTTGAAATCAGTTTTTAATTCCAATAAACCTGCTTTTTAAATACCTTCATCCAAATCCATTTTAGTGAGATCGGGGTATCGAGGAGGCCATCAAACAAACCCTCCCCGTCCAGTTCATTGATTTGGATGTCTCTCGTCCAAAAAAGTTTTGATTGACCTGATTTTTACCGACATGGGTTATGAAGGGGAAAAATAAACTTTTTTGGGGAGGGACCCATTGAAATCCATTAAAAAACTTTTTAAAACATTTAAAAATCTTACACTCAATGTACCCCAACTTATTTTCTTATTAATTCTCAACTTTAAATTTGTGTAATTTAAAATAACGATTAATTTTCTCCCGTCACCGCATTCCCTAGAAGAATTTAATACAGTGGAAAGAAATGTGTTTCATTCTTAAATGCGAGAACTGCTAGATAATTTGGGCGCCGACTAGACGACCAGTTACGACCATAAATTAAACTTTAGAAATAGAAGAAAACCAGGGAAAATCCAATAGTTGCCATATTTTTAGCCGTTGCATTTTCAACTAAATTTGAAACTTTTTATTATATAGAACTTAAATTATGATAAACCATGTGATTTTTGTTAGTTTCTTAAAAAATTATAAAAAATAAACCATATTACGGCTTATTTTAAAAACTATTTGTTTACAACCTAGTCAATAGACGGAAATTTACTTTTTTAAGATAATATCATCTAAATGACAACCGTTTTGTCTTTGGCATTATCTTAAACTCTTCGGCAAATAGACAGTGAGATTGCAGACATCCCTTCTTTGATCTTTATTTTTTTTTTATTAAAGCAGTGTCTTTTGTTTATAATTGCACATACAAATGTTCCGATAGCCTCTTAAAGAGAAATCTGCTGGAATCATTGAATCTTATTTTTTAAAGATTTTCGTTCTCGTACATACACTGCCAATTCTACTGGGTATGTAAGAAGGTTGCGTAAGTTTCTGGCACGGCACCTACAAGAAGTCGCTGTTCACAATCGGACTACCTAATTGCTGCAAGGCGGAGCTACTGCCGCACTTCTAACGAGTCCCTGTCGGTAGTCAAATAGGTGTTCCCGGGAAAGCTGATGTCTAAGAAATGCGGCAATTTGTGGCCACCCAGGATTCCCGATTTGATTCCAGCAGATGTTTTTTTGATTAGAAAAGAGATGTTTGAAATTCTGTTTCTGTGCCAAAAAGTCATCGAAAATTTTAGCGCTCGGAAGAATGCCAAAGCGTCTATTTACTGGGTTGTAGATAAATAATTTTTAAAATAACTTATATGGTTTATTTTTTATATATAGTTTTTTAAATGTTAACAAATGGTGCATTAAATTACACATTAAAAATGCTTAAACCTATTATTCTTTTAAAACATTGGATCAGTTAATTTTCTTACGGATTATGAGGGTTAAAGTTTTTTGTTTTTTTTTGGGACAGCCACGAAGGCTGATGCCTAAGTACTAACTACCGTGGGGTCTTCAGTGTGGGAGGGAGTTTTTTTAAGGGACTTAAATTTTTGGGATTGGGAGGAAAAGGAAAACTTCTGCGGGAGCAGGTTCCATGTCTTGACACTTAGGAAAAAGGGAACGAAGAAAGGGGGCGGGCCCTCTAACTGAACTGTAAAAGGATGCATAAAAGTTGCACTACTGTTGCTCTTTTTGGGGCGCCAGAGAGGAATAATATTGCCAACCTCTGAGCGAAGCCTTAAAATACCTATAAAGAGGGGCGTCCCTGCTCGACGATGGGCAAGAAGAGGAAGCCTTTTTGTGGGCGTTGGATCTTAATAAGACGAACAGCTCTTTTTTAATGGGTTAGAAAGGGTAAGTGTTGTAGGGGGCGCCATTCCCCAGACATGAGAACAATATTCCAAAGAGGGTCTGATTTGGGAAAAACAGAGTGTACAGATTGGGAAGAGAAATATTTTCTGGCCGAAAAAGGGATCCAATCTTTTTTTAAGCTGCCGAAGCTATGGATGAAATGTGTTTGTGCCAGTTGAGGTTATTCTCAAAACTAACCCGACTAGATTAAACGACTCTTTGTTCTGCAGAACTTGGCCGCTCATATGTAAAGGATGAGCATTCGCAGACTTTTTCGCGACAGCGAACATGACTGTGTTTTTGGGGCATTAAACTGAACACGATTTTTTGGGGCCCCCAAACCAAAATAAGTTTTAAAAGAGATATCTGCATTGATGCGCTTGTTTTTTTAAAATCAGAATTACACGGGGGTTAAGAAATTGAATACTAGAGTGGAGGGTCTATCGTCAGCAAAACTATGAATGGGATTGATTGTGGAAGAGAGAAGATCGTTAAAATTTTGAAGAAACAGCTGGGTGCCAGCACTGAGCCCTGGGGCACCCAGCATTAATTTGGTAGAAGCTGGAGGAATGACCATCTCACTAACTGATATAGTCGATTAGAAAGGGCTGGGAAAACCAAGAGCAAACTTGGTAAAGACCGTAAAAAGAAGTTTGTTAAGAAGCCCATCATGCCAGACCTGATCAAAGCTTTGGATATGTCAAGAGCAACGATCTGGGATTCACCAAGAAACTCAAGGGACTTGTTCCAGTTGTGTGAGACAAAGGAAAGAAGATCAGCTGTGGATCTACTGTGACGGAATCCATTTTTATCATGTAAGATCTTATGTTTTTCCAATATTTAAGATTTGGGAATTAATGAATTTTCCATTACCTTGCAAACAACTGAAAGAAGAATATAGGTCTATAGTTAGAAGGGAGACTTTTGGGTCCTTTTTTGGGGACAGGTTGCACACGTGCAGCTTTCCAACTCTCCGGGAAAATGCCCGTGTCGAAGAGATTTGAAAAAGGCGAGTTAAGATGGGTGCAAGCTCGGGAGCACATTTTTTAAGACGATTGCTGGATGCCATCCAGCCCAGACGATTTTTTTGTATTAAGGGAAAAAAGAAACGCTTGATCTGTTTGACTTTAAAAATTATATCGGACATTTTATGGGAAAAGGGACAACTGTTGGAAGAGGAAGATTAATAGGAGGATCAAGCTAGAATTGGCAGCAAATTGTTTGGCAAATAGTTCGGCTTTTCCTTTGAGGTAGAGACAATTCCATCTTCAGAGATTAGGGGGGAAAGAATTTGTGCAAAAAATTCGTACTAATATTTTTTGGGAAAGGACCAAAAAGCTTTACTGCCATTTGGACAAAAAAACATCTTTTATTCGATTGTTAAAACGGTCTTTTGATCTAAAATGGTCTGATTATACTGATTTCT